>PISX010000543.1:0-103019 GCA_004024625.1 Mellivora capensis
AGAAACAAGATGGGATTGGGAGGGAGACAAACCATAAGTGACTCTTAATCTCACAAAACAAACTGAGGGTTGCTGGGGGGAGGGGGTCGGGAAAGGGGGGTGGGGTAATGGACATTGGGGAGGGTATATGCTATGGTTAGTGCTGTGAAGTGTGTAAACCTGGCGATTCACAGACATGTACCCCTGGGGATAAAAATATGTTTATAAAACAAATAATGGGAAAAAAAAAGAAATGTAAAAAAAAAAAAAAAGAATCCACCCTTCATGTTCACATCAGTTGCATTTCTTCAAAAAGCTACTGATACTGACACTTATGCTCCATAAGGTCTTGTTGCAAGGACACACAGCAAAGTTACAGAATGGAAGCATGAACTGGGCAGCCTGGCTTCGGGAAGGACAACAACTGAAAACTCTGGAGGAGGGTCTCAGCCTCTGGAGTTCATGGACGTGTTCTCCAGAGCTTTCAGATAACTCAATTCTACATACCTTTGGCCCTAGAATGGTTTCATTTAAAGTCTCAAAACGATTTTGTTTGAAATTTTTGGATCTGATATGCAGTGTGGGTTAGCTCCACAGCCAAGGAGCAGAGAGAGCTTCTGTGAGCTGACTGACACATTTCTGGCAGTTCATCACAGTCCACCCATGGGCTACATGCAAACATACACTTGACCTTTCTTCCCGATTATCCAGAGGTGACCCTGGATAATAGGTGAACTGCAAAAGTGTTCAACTGCTCCATGGAGGTGGTGGGGAAATGCCCAAAGCTGTCACCCTCTGCTGCACCTAGAGTGAACCTTGAGTTCCCTGTCCATGCTCTCCCAGGGATACCAATTTCTACTGGAGTGTCACTGTGAGCCTGTTGATAATCCACAGCCTGGGAACCAAGTGCTAAATGTAACCATAACCAAAATTACTGATACATAATATGGTGAGAAGTAAATAGGGAAGAGAAGCACAGGCAAAACAAGACTTATTTTTGCAACTGGTATTTAAGACCCTCCTCCACAACTGTTTCATATTCCCCTTTCTTTTGGCCACCACCTCTGTGGGTGGGGTCCTTTGGAGTGGCCCAATCTGTTATTCCTCAGCCATCTGAGATATCCCTAGATGGTCTATATAGGACCATAGTAATTTCGGTTAACTCTTATTTGGGAATATAATAATACAAGATGCACAAAATGTTTCCCTAGATTTCACATATATAATCTTCCAGAATATATATCTTTCAGGGGGTGGGGCATTTCTCTAATTGTGCAAGGAAATGACAGCAAGGTCAGGTGGCATTCTCAGTTTCCATTGAAGGGGAAACTTTGGGGTCACTTGGGCACTAACATCCCATGACCAGCAGAGTCTGGAGGTGTGAGGACAGGAAGTCACATTTATGGGTGGATCATTGGGTAAAAACTTGAGATATGTCATCATCTCTTGCCTATATCCACCCATCTCCACCTGTGGTTCCTGGACCTATGCCTTCTGGTTCTGGCTCAGAAGCTAGATCCTCTCAATCTCCAAGATCCTGTCTTAGCTGTTAATTCAGCTGAATGTTTATAAAAGTTAAAAAAAATCCAGGTATTTTTCAGGCACACTAAGAAAAAGAAGAGTGTTCTCCCAGTACATCTTTAGGCATCTGTTAAGACTTCCCAATACATCTATAGTTCTTGAAATAACCACACAGATGTTGCTCTCCTTTTTTCTATTTTAACTCCTTCTGAGTCACAAGAAACAAAACAGCACATAGAGATTTTGACCAGTACCCAGGATGGATATAGTTTATGTGAGAATGAAATGCCATTCAAGAATAGGGTTGAGGGGGTGGGTAAACAGCATGGTTAAAAGAACCTAATTTTGACTTCAACTTTGACCTTAGTCACTGGAAGGGCAAACATCTAAATGCGTGCCTCACTGTCATTTCTGAACTTATGGCTGCTCGATGGTCATGGGATCGTGCTGGTTCCCGTTGGAGAAATGCATGCAACAGAAGCAGAAGCTCATTCCAAATAATTGGATACTCACGGCCAATATAAAGAAGCATTTAGGTGTCACTGAGAGTGAAAAATCTCCTTACCTGCTTTATGTGTTGAAGTCCTGTCAATCAATTGAAATATGAATGCACTTTGACTATGGCAAGAGCAAAATGTGGCCCAAACTAATGATAACACCAGCTCTCCCTTTTAGGTCTGAAAATCAAGATGTTTCAAAAGGTTAAACAAATACACAAAATAAAATGAAGTTAAAATAAGTAAGAAGAGAGAATGCATGTCATCTGACAATATAGTAAGCACACTGTGTCAGCTTTCGGTAGACAGATGCATATAAGCATAGAAATAACATTAAAAGGCAGACAAGTAAGAAAGGAGGTCATGGAGATTCAGTGGAATCACACTGACTTCTCTTATGCTTTTACTTTATTTGCCTGTCAAGAGATTTCTGGGTCTTCTACGGATAACAAAAAGTGAATCTGAAAGAAAAAAAAATTAATGGAAAATGTTGACTGGTGCCAAGTGTTGTGTAAGTATCGCAGAGAACAGAAAACGAGGGGCAATGCGATGAGTGGTTTAGGGATTACAAGC
This sequence comes from Mellivora capensis, assembly GCA_004024625.1. Taxonomy (NCBI): domain Eukaryota; kingdom Metazoa; phylum Chordata; class Mammalia; order Carnivora; family Mustelidae; genus Mellivora; species Mellivora capensis. Next base: position 2,571 of record PISX010000543.1, read on the forward strand.
ATAGTATGTTTTGTTCACACCTTTCAGAAAGCACCCACAACACAGCATAATGCAGTAGAATTGCTGGGTGTAAGCAAAGTGGTAGAAGGCCACTTGTATTCAGGTTTTAGTTGAAGGCAAACTACATGGCATCTCCAAAACAGTGAAACTGGTTTGATACACATTTATCCCAAATGCTTAAACAAATGGCATAGCATCCGTGATTCGTTAGAAAGACTGCTTGATCAAAAGAAGTGGAATCAGGGTCACCTGGGTGGCTCAGTCACTTACGCGTCCAACTCTCGATTTCACTGCAGGTGATGATCTCAGGGTTGTGAGATGGAGCCCCATGCCGGGCTCCATGCCGGGCATGGAGCTTGCTTAGAATTCTCTCTCTCCCTCTGCCCTTCCACTCACCACCCACCCCAGTCTCTTTCTCAAAAAAAGAAAAAAGAAAGAAAGTGTAATCATACACTTGACAGATAACAGTACTGGCATAGAACCTGAGTCGCTTGTGGAAAAATAGCTGATTTACTGGAAACCTTCAAAGAAGTCATCTTGAAAGCACAAGTATTTTGGACTCGACATGCTGTAAGGTCCTGCTGTCCTTCCACTCCAGAGCTGTGTGTGCAATGAGAGCTGAAATGCAGACAGAATCTGAGACAATTTTTAAAAATATTGAATGCTGGTCACATTGCTTCATGGCACAGTATTAGATTAAAGATTTAAGAATAAAGTTTTCTCGAGCACTTGTAAGGAACACCAAATGCATGGGGAAATATTAGAAATTAAAAAATGAAAGTGAAGGTGATCATCGCAATTCTGTGTCTTCACTTAGGTTCCCCAGAAGGCAGAGCCCGAGGCCCAGGCTTCTGTGCCAGAACCTCATCAAGGTTGTATGTGACCTCAGGTGGCAGAGGTGAGGGATGGGGTGGTAAACAGGGAGGGAGCAAAGGAGTACAAGGGTGTTCTGTGGCCCCTGCCATGGGTATTGGAAGCTGAGGTGCTTCTTAGGATTGTCCATCTGGGGGTTAGATGAATATTTAACGACACCAGCTGCTCTCTCCCATTGGTCAAATCTCCTCCCACTGGACACTGAGTCCCCTGCATTTGCAGCTTACACAAGTGTGGGTGCCTTGTGTGAAGGAAGCATCCTGAGCTAGGTGGTGAGAGGCATGGCCCTGAGCTGGACCAGGTGCCACCAGGCTGCACCTGTTGTGAGGTGGACTGGAGCCCCCAGCAGAAAAAGCTGAGAAGATTGGAATTGGCTCTTAAGAGGGATTCAGGTAGTCTGCTTCTGAGAATACTGTTCCAAAGGCATCTTTTTCAAACACTGCTCGATGAAATTGCATTATCACTGGTGATGGTATCTTTAATTCCAGGAGTTGAGGAAGAGATAAATCTTGGTTGATGACCACGAGAGATAAAGAAAGGAAAGCTTAGTAATTTGGTGATGACGGCACTTCCATGGGTGCTTCCCCCAAAATGGCACAGCAAACACAAAACCTTCCACCTCCACCAACCTCGGTTGGAGGCAGTAACTGTATAGCATCTTACATGTGCCACGTACTGACCACAGGAGCCACGGAACACTGAGGGTGCAGAGGAGTGATTACCTCTGCACCATGATGTCAGACTTTAAGAAGTAGAGCACTCACTTTGAAGAATACAACTGCAGTGATAATTATACATTTTGATTTGTTTTTCAATCTCAGCAATTTTTTTTTTAGCAATTTTTTTCTTTGGTGGTGCCCATCCATTCGGGCCTTAGATGTGGCCAGGTATTGAGTTTTAGCTAACACTGGTCCATTCAGCATTTACCTAGAAGGTGCAGTTGGTTGGCTTCTAATTTAATATTATCCTAATAGTCTAATAATATTTTAGTACCTTACTGGGCACTCTTTGCTTGGTGTTTGGGCTACTGAGAACCATGTGGTCAAGTGTGTGTTCATCTCTGTCAATTGTCGGGGCCTTCATCGAGTGGGCAATAAGGAATTCTGTTATGGCTTAATCTCACTCTCCTATTTTTATTTTCTTTTTCCTCTCATTTCCTCATCTAGTAATATCAAATACCTTAAAGGTACTTTTTGTGAAAATTCTAACAATGTGTCATTAAGAAATACCTCTCCCCACTCCTGCACATGCCTCTGAGGCAACCACTGGCATTCCTACTGGCCATTTCTCTTGGAGCTTACCTACTTGGTGTATCATGGTGTATCAATTTTAGACTTTTTATTGATTTCCTGTTCTTGTAGATGAGGGTTTTGCTCCCTCGCACTTCCTTCCCCTCCCTGCCTCTTCTCAGTAGGGTTATTTTCCAGTTTCTGGTTGAGTCAATACTTAGCATTCACCTTATTATGACTACATTAATAACATTCACTGTGGAGCCAATGTGTTGTGTTCCTGGAATTGATAGCAAATTCTTCCCCACCCTCTCCCCAAACTGATAAGGGGTTTTTTTTTTTTGGTACCTGTCACTAATTTTCCAAAATGCTCCGATTTGATCTGTTGATTATTGCCTAGCAATAATTTTTCAGAGTGCCCAAACCTCACAAATTCTATGTTATTTCTCAAGACTGATCTGGACTGATCGCTTCAGGGGTCCTGAAGTTCCTTTTGCAGCTCTCCTATGTTGAACCCCATTTCCGGGATCCTGGGACCCTCTCTTTCTCACTTACTTCCTCACTTTGCTGAAGCATATATGTTGTCTCTTCTTGAGAAATGTTCAAGTCCTTACATGTCTCAAAGTATCCATTCTCTTCCTTCATACTTGATTCTTTACTTGGGCTCTGAATAGATTTCCAGTTTGAACACAACATTGTCTGAAAACTGTGCAGTCGCTGCCCCACCATCTTTCATCAGTCAGCATTGTTGAGGGTCTGACACTAGGTACATTTCAGTAAAAATGTACTTACATTTCAGTAAAAAGTACTAGGTACTTTTTTTTTTTTTAAAGGATTTTATTTATTTATTTGACAGACAGAGATTACAAGTAGGCAGAGAGGCAGGCAGAGGGGCGGGGTGGGGGGAGGCAGGCTCCCTGCTGAGCAGAGAGCCCAATGCAGGGCTCCATCCCAGGACCCTGGGATCATGACCTGAGCCAAAGGCAAAGCTTTAACCCATGAGCCACACAGGCATCCCTCAGTTCCTTTTTATTGTCCATTTCTTTTTCTTGTTAAAAGCTCTCGATGGACATGTCTATCCCTGCTGTTCTAGAAGTTCATAAGGGTGTGTTTGGAGAGAGTCCGTGTCTATTTATTGAGCTGGGCACCTGGTGCCCCCCTCATTCAAGAGAGTGCTGTACTTCTGTTCTGGAAACTTCTCCTGGCTCACTACTATCAAGGTGACATGATAATATGCTTCACAGCATTTTTTTTTCCTATTCTATTCCAAACTCCTTTGGTCAAATTTTGGACACCATCCTACATGCCACCCCCTCTTCTTTCCTATGACCAACTTCTGATTTTTCCCTTTGCTCTCCCATTGCACAGTGACTAAGCATGTGGACTCTAAAGCCAGGTCTTGGTTCTGGTTATTACTACTGTCTGTTCACAGTTTGTTTTTCTACTCAGCTTTATCTTTCAAGCTTTTTGTTAACTTTTCTTATACAATTTCTGACATTATAATTTTATTTTCCAAGAATGTTTTCCAATTTCTTTTTTTTTAAGATTTATTTATTTATTTGAGAGACAGTGTGTATGCACACACACAGAGGAGGAAGGCACAGAGGGAGAGGGAGAGAATCTCAAGCAGACTCCACGCTGAGTGCAGAGTCCTGCCCCCAGAGGGGTTCCATCTCATTACCCCAAGATCATGACCTGAGCTGAAACCAAGAGGGGGAGGCTTAACCAACTGAGTCACCCATGTGCCTCATGTTTTCCAATTTGTACTTACCTGCCTACCTAGTTATCTCTCTTTCTCCCCCTTTTTTCTTTGCTTTAGAAATCCAACCTTTTTTTTTTTCTCTGAAAATGTATATTATGTGATTTGGGGTTTTTGTTTGTTTGTTTGTTTGTTGTTATGCCTTCATATTTCTCTTTCCTCTGAGTTCCTTTTCTCCCAGATGTCTCCTAGTTGCTATCTTCCGTATAGGCAGTTGTCTTCAAATGTCTGCGTTTCATTTACATTTAAGATGCCGCACCACCGCTGATTGGAAACACTGAGTGGGTGGGTGTGTCCCCTGCTGGGCTTTACCATGGGTGATGGGGAGCTGATCTCTATGTTGGGGGACCCCTTGAACATCAGTACTTGTAGATGTCTTTCTCTGGGGTCATTTGTTTCTGCAGAGAAGAATCCCCTGACCTCCTAGCTGAGGGACTAATGCCTGACTGCAGAGTTTTTGAAGGTGGGGCTAAAGAAGGGGGCTGGCAGTCTCAATATTTGGCACAAGGTCCATTTGGGAAAGACTGGGCCAGAGTCTCAATATTGTAAAGCTCTTCCTCAGAGATATGTGGTTTCAAGAGGCCCTGGCTTTATGAAGACTCACTTCTGAGAATTTGAAAAAACCATATTCTCTACTAAAGCATTCTCTCTCTCTCTACATAAAGACTCAAGATTGGTCTGGCTTTTTTTTTTTCCAGAACTGAAAATTTCTTGAGTAAGACATGATTTAATTTCTGGGGTTCCCATGATAAACAAGCCCTTCAGTCCTAATTACCACCCTTTTCAGACAGCTTTTATATTGGTAAGACCTGTTGTTTCTGGCAGATAAAACATGCAGGCTTTGTATGCTCTCTACCTCAAGGTCAAAGTTATATTTCAATTATAGCCCCTCACACTACCATTCTAGATGACTTGTATTCTGTGCTCTAGAGAGAATGAGAATGAGGTAGATTGGCCAGAACCAATGAGGTGGAAGTAATATGTTCTAGTCTTCCTCTAGGTTATTCCAAGTGATCCCTGACGTTTCACACTCACCTAGCATGGACGAGTGTTTGGTCCAAGTCTATATTAGTCTAACCAGCTAACTCTTAGAACCCCAGACATTGAATTCAGTACTTCTGATGAGTGCACACATCCATAAATTCAGCCCAATCCAAAATTCTACTCTGCCCACTTTTATTTACTATTTATTTACTCAAAATTCAAACCCAGATATTTTTGATATAAACAATTAAACAATTTCTCTAATTTCTTCTGGAAATTTCAGAATCCCGACTCTGAGTTTGCATTTTATTTTCTGGCCTATGTGAAATTAAAATCCTATGGAGCACAAGCATGAGGAGTGCACTATGGGGTGAACTGTTAACTTTATCGTTAAGAGGATAAGAGGATAAGAGGAGAGAGAGAGCTGTAGGAGGCAGTGTACCAGAGGGCAGTGGAGGAGCGGGGTTTCCCAGGTCCTCTGTATCCTTCCAGATATCCCTATTCCCCCAGGTTCTCTGTTTGTCTCAATTCATACTCTAAGAGTCACACATGTTTTTTGGCAAATGTGTACATTCAACTCATATTATAATTAAGACACCTGCCAATTTAGGCTCTCAACTGGTTTCCAACATTCTTAACCAGGCAGCTGCAAGTAATAGTTTCTTTCCAACATGGTCACAGAAAGGCTCTAAGTTTTACTCTAACTTGAAGATTAAAATTTCAGTGTTTGGGGTTTTCCCCCCCTTACTTAAGGTGCTTGGTGCTTTCGGAAACACCCATCCTACCTTCTGGTTCTGCCAGGCTTCATCCTCTTTAGACTGGTGAATGACGGCATCTTCCTGCCCCCCCATCACCCAGGGCTCTGTCATTAGTGGATGACAAAGTGTTCCATTACCAGATCACATAGGTTGCCACCTTCCCACTCTGGGAACATGGGTACGAGCCTCACCTCTGTGGAAGTCTCTGTCTGCAGCCTGCTCCCTAGCATTCACTTCCACCTCCGTTAATTTTCTTATTGGATAAACAGCCCCAGCTTCAGCTACAAATGACTGCATGGGTATGGTCTGGACAGCTACCACAATGGAAAAAGGAAGGGAAGGAAGGGCCACCTGGCCTCAGGAGATCATGCAGCCTCTCTCTGGGCATGAAAGGATCAATCCTTCTGCCCATCTCTGCGTGTCTTCATTAGAGTTTTAAAATTCCAAGTGGCCTTGCTTATGTCAGGCTAGGGTCAAAAGCCCTTGAATCAAACAAATCAAGAGGACCTGAGAGGATCCTGGTGATGGTCATCATGAGCCAGGCAGACACCACCCCCGCCCCGCCCTGTTTGTGTCTGGAGCAGTGTTGCCACTGATAGGGCACATTCCACCTGTGGCTTTAAGGTTCTTAATTCAAGCCTCACAGTGTCCTTGCTTCCAGACCTCTCACTCCTAATCTTCCCAATTTCTCCATTCCATATCCACTGTTAGTCTCTGCTCCCCAAATATTTCCCCTCATCCCAAGGCAGCCTTGCTTAGACACTTTCCCCAGCTCTCCTCAGGGTGTAGCTTCCTGCCTTTAAGATGCAGCCTCCTGCCTCCTTCTCCAGGAAGTCCTCCCAGAATGCTTACTTGACACCCTATTTTTTCTCTTTCTGCCAACTTCTTTTCCTATGTTATATATCGTATCCTGTGTCACTCACGGTCCCTATAGGAAACAGCTGACATACTCAAATTGGGCAATTTGAGGAGAGTTTTAAAAAAGGTCCATTTACAAAGGTGACAACAGGTGAGTGGAGACTGCAAACCCCCCCCTCCCCCCAATGAGTAGCAGCGGAGCTCGTTACCAGCTGTAAAGGGGTAAAGGGTGGGGGAAACCATGTAGAGAGGTCCACCAAGGCTGGCAGGAGATCATGAGCCTGAGATCACCAAGGCTGGTTCACCTGGCCCCCAGTGCTGCCTCAGGAGGGACTGGGGGGAATAAACACTCAGACCTCACTCTGCCCCTTTCTTCCAACCTCCTGCAGGGGCTCCCAATGGGATCAATCCAGACAGCAAGATAGAGTGCTGGCCACCTCCATGCAGGACAGCTTCTCGGGCACAGGGCAGGGTGGAGAAAGGCACAGAGTGGATCCAAGAGCATTGGCCAGGACGTCCTGTACAGTCTTTGATTAGATAGAGCGTTATCTTCTCGTGGCCAGCCACCAAGGCTTTGTTTTCTTTCCTTTCACCGCCTCTTCCGCCCCTGCCCCCATAAAGACTAGGACAGTGTAGATGTTCAGTAAAAGTGACCGGCTGGGGTTTGGCAAGTGAATTGCCTCCAGATTGAACAACACAGCATGGGCCGCATCCATTCTCCCTTGTCCTGGGCCACAGGTGCTGCTGTTCTGATCATTAGATTTCAGAACACAGATGGGACCAGACACACCAGCAGCAGGGGGCCTCTGGGCATTAAAAGATCCCACACAGGCACTAGCAACTCTGTTTCCCCCTGGCCAACAGCTGCATGTTTCGTCAGGGGCAGGCTCCGCTCTTCTCTTTTTCTCTGTTCTCTTTTACTCACATGCGTTTTTGACATACTCATTTCCTTAGGCTTGGGCTTGGCCCTCCGGAATAAGATTTGAATTTTGGTTTGGGAGGAGGTGGTGGAATTTTGAAAGCCCTGAACTATAGACAAGTTTGCCAACATCTACATCAAGGAGCTAGGTTTAGCCCAGATCATAATAAATCGGACCCGGGTTTCCTTTCTGGGGCACTCACTGCGTTGCACAATTCCTAGGGATGTAAATGGCATCCCCTAAAGTTTTGCCGCACAGTTGGACCACATCAGGTACAGGCATTCCTGAGTTTCTTGCTGTAGTATCCAGCCTAGCACACAGGTATCTTCCCCGCTTACTGAATGACCCCACGGGGCTGACTGCCTCCGGCGTGGGCGGACGCCCCCTAGTGTTCATATTTCCCACTGCACCTGTGACAGAAGCCGGTGTTAGCATGACATGGGGGTCAATTTGCCAGGACCTCAAAGTAAACCAGGAAAAAATTTGTCCTCTCTGAAAACTGAGAGTCTTTCCTCAGTTCCAAAAGTTTAGATTGCAAGAGGCGGCCATTCTTTGGATGGCACTGGGGCAGCTGTCCATGGACTAACTCTCCCTTAGCTGGCTGGATCCTATACACTGAGCCTCTTTAACCCAGGTGACTCATCTCAAGCTCCTGGTCGGTGCCATTGGCCTCATTCTTGCAGGCTTGAGGTGAGACACGAGCACCCACCTGTCTCCCTCTCTTCCCCTACAGGGGAGGGGGCGGCAGCAGCCTTCTACAAAGAACCCCTTTTCAAATATCTCCCTATTTTCATCAGTGTAATCTCTTTGTTCCCAATATAGTTGGCCATGGGGGTCCTATAGAGTCATAAAACCTGTTTTTACAGGTCCTGTGTATGTTCTGCTTATACTCTGCTTTGCAATACAGCATCTATGGAGTTCTGCTGTCTCAGTAAATCTTTCAGTGTGCCATGCTAGTACATACATCAGTCTTTTGCATTGGAGACCAGCATTGGGTCGCTACACCCCCTAACCCTATGTTGTGTATTTTGAACTGCTTCCAGGGTCAAGGTAGGACTAGCCTGGGCATTTAAGCAGCTTGTCTACAGACCTCACATCTCAAGTCCTTCCCCACAATCTGGTCTCCCTTGTCGTGGCATGGTCTGTCAGAGCCCCAGATCCTGTGCAGCAGTGTGGACGATCAGGGGTCAGGGAGCTTCTTCTGTAATGGACAAGAAGATAAATCATTTTAGGATCTGCAGGCGGTACGGTATCTGCCACGATTCTTCCACTCTGTCATCATCGTGCAAAAGAACCACAGACACTTTATAAGCCTAAGAGCATGGCTGTGTTCCCGTGGAACTTTATTTACAGAGCAGACAGTGGGCTGTGTTTGGCTCGTGGGTCACAATTCATGGACCGCTGGAAGAGATCAGTGGATGGAGACAGATGACCGTAACCATACTGGGAACTTACCTGGGTGGAAATGGAAGAAAATGCCGGTGAAGTTCTTGCAAGCCCACAGCTATGAAGGACAGGAACCTGCTTTGTTAAGCATCAGACTTTCGAACTTTAGCTCTGGAATTTGAAAGAAATCTCAGAAACTCAAGCTTGAAAAGGGTCATCTTTTTTAAACTAGTAGAGTGTGATGCTCAACATGAAGGAGGAAGAGCAGGGAAGTCAGCGCTGAGGTGTGTTCAAGACCACCTGCCATTGTCAAGGTCACTCCAGGTTTGCTGCAGAAGGTTCTCCCTACAGACTTTTGTGCCTTTGTGCCTTCCCACAAATTGACCCACCTGTCTGGACACCACTCTCAGGCCCACCCATTGTTTTATGGAAAAGTTGTTCACAGACCTGTTCAAAAATGCAGCCAATGTGTTATTCCTCAAGCCTTCACTGAGTGTGCCCATCTGCCTTCCAACAACCAGCATCCACATCGCGTTGCCTGGGAGATTTCTGCAAAGCTGGAAGGGCCTCTCTGCCAGAGCCAATCAGGCCAGAACTGCCTGGGGAATTAATGTCCCCCAGGGGTTGCCATTAGCCAATGACTCCCAGGGATGCAGTATAAATACCCAACCTCTTTCTGCCTCCAGTAGGATTGCTGAGTGTGAGTTACACTGTTGCCAGGAGTTTTCTAGTGGTCTTGAGCTCCAGTCACCCCCAGTGGAAGTACTTCATAATGAACCCTTTGATGGCATCTTTCCTGTTCCTGTCTTACTTCCCCGCGCTCCCTACTGGATTTCCCTGCACTTTCCAAATAAATTCTTTGCTCTCCATTTCTTGCTCAGGATCTGCTCTTGGGGGAAGCCAACCTAAGCAAAATGTGACTTTCTCTGGGTACTTTTCTTCAATGCTCCCTTCTACTCCCTACTGCCAGAGAAAGCACCCGTCGTGTTTTATTATAATCACTGGCTTCGGATGAGTCTCTTCCAGCGAACAGCGAGCAAGTTTTCTAGAAGTGGGTCTTATTCATCTTTGCATCACTGGTATTTTCCCTAGTCTCTCGTGCAGGGTTCAAGATGTGTGTTTGCTGGCTAATGGAAGCCTGATGTGCAGGTAGAACAGATGCAAAGGGGCAAGGTGGCCGAGGTCAGTGCTGCACCGTTGACCCCATGTAACCGCTACAAGCCACTTGTGGCTATTTCAATTAAAATTGAATACAAATTAGAAATCCAGTTCCTCAGTCACAGGGGCCACATTTCAAAGGCTCTATATGTGGTTAGTAGGTGATCCTATTGGACAACACAGGTATAGAACATTAATTTTTTTTCCTCTTTCTTTCTTTTTTTAGTATTTTATTTATTTACTTGACAGAGAGAGACACAGCGAGAGAGAGAACACAGACAGAGGGGAGTGGGAGAGGGAGAAGCAGGCTTTCACTGAGCAGGGAGCCCGATGCAGTTCTTGATCCCAGGACCCTGGGATCATGACCTGAGCCAAAGGCAGACACTTAATGACTAAGCCACCCAGGTGCCCCCAAAACATTTCTATCTCTGTAGTTAGTTCTATTGGACAGCATGGGGCTAGAGGGCCAAACGGAGGATACTGAATCCGTGATTTGGTTATGTGCCATTCTGTGAGGGTCCCAATGCTCCTAAAGGTTTCGGGGACCTGGGTATATGACCAAGTATCTATATCCTGCACTTGTGCCCACCTAAGGACAGACACTATTTCACAAGACAAGAGAAACACAGTGATGTATAGTTAAGTCTTCAGATGATTGCTTTATTTACATTCTGGCTGAACCACAAAAAAGACAAAGGTACTTCAGAGTTTCCAATGCCATTTTGGCTGGTAGAATGGATACCACATCAGAAGAGCAGCCTAGATTGTTTTTTTAATATATAATTCTAAAGTTTTGTTTATGTTTTTAATTGCTAACATGTTCCCATAGTTCAAAAGCCAAAAGGCACAAGGGTATTCAGAGAAAAGTCACACTTCTATTCTCCATTCTCATCCCTCCCTAAAGATAACCAAACGTTGCTGTTTCCTTCACTATTTTTTTAAGGGAAGGGGAATGCACCCAAACACAGCGAATAATCTGTTTATCCCTTATTTTTTTTTTTAACATAGGATACATGCTGTTTTGTCTTTGCTTTTTTTCCAGTCAATTTTATATCACTCCTGGGGCTTTGACCTTTCCTTCACTGCTGTCTCTTGGCTGAATTCCTCTCTAGGTTCTTCTGGCACCTCTCTTATTACCCACTGATGTCTCCTTGCCTCACATGTGCCCTTCTCTTCTAACCAACTCCCTGCATGGTTCTGGGGTCTCTACTTCATCCTGTGTTACCTAACACACCATGGTGATTATTCTCCTCCCCTGCTCTAAACCCTTCAGTAGCTCCCTTTGTCTTCCCAAAAAAGCCCAAGATGCTTGCCTGAAATCCGTGGCCCATCCCAACCTGCCCATCCCACCCTCCTGTCCATCCATGTTCATGACCTCCCCCCTCACCTTTGTACTGGGCATCCCACTGGCTTCAAGTGTCTTTCCCGAATCTTCTCCCTTTCCAAATCCTGCCCTTTTTTCAAAGACCTACTCAAAAGCCATTTCTTCCATGAAGTCCTCCTCCCTCAGATTCCAACTAAAAACGGTCTCTCCCTTCCTGGTCCAGGGAGAGCACTGAGGATGTTTCTTTTTGTTCTGGAGTTATCTGTTTCTGTCTCACACCCCCTAGCCGATGTATTACAGGGCAAGGACTGTATTTATCTTACACACTTTCTGCATCCTTCACTTAACTTAAAGCAATGTTGGTGCATCCTGTCTGTATCACCTCGTACACAGTTGTTGAATGAATGGTAAGCCTGGTGTTTAATTAAGAGGACAGTATCTGCACATTTCAGAGCTCCCAGAGCTCCAAGTTTCAGCGAGCAAGGTCTTTATTCTCTCTACTGAAAGTATCAAAGTGCTCTTCTTCTACTGAGTTGCTCATAAGAAATCTGGTCATTTGGTATAAACGGGAAATCCATTTACTAATAAACACACTTGAGAGCGGGGGCACCTGGCTGGCTCAGTCGGCAGAGCATGCAACTCTTGATCTCCGGGCTGTGAGTTCAAGCCCCATGTTGGGTGTGGAAATTATTTAAAAATAAAATCCTTAAAAAAAAATACTCGGAACAAGGATGGCATGCCATTATGCTGCTTGAGAGTACATATACACTTAAAAAATGAAAAGAAAAAGGCCTTTTCATCAAGCAAGGAGAGAGCTAGTCATGTTAAAAGGATTGTGATTGATATATTGTATTTTGTGAAATATGTTTCATTTATGCAATAGCTGACTGAAGTTAAGGTTTAAATTTAAAAGAATTTACCTGTAGGTAGCTGCGTGTTGTAACTCTCTAACACTCGGGGACATTACAATGGATATAACTCTTCAGAGAACCAAGCAAAGCTCTACCTTTTGTGGTGGACAGTAAGTGAACGGACTAGCCAGCAACCCCTGGTAATGCCTGGGCCACGCATATATACTGACCCCATTGTGTATATATTTTAATGTCTTTAAGAGTTTCAACATTGAGCTGGGAGTTTAAGGGCCGGTGTTGAGGTCAATGTGATCGACATAATGCTTCTGCTCCTTGGGTCCAGCACATTGGGTCATTTTCGGCACCTGTCTTAAAATACAAATGAGTATTCCTGCTCCCCTGTTGATGGGGATACAGAGAAGCTGGCTCTGTCTGACTTCTCGCTGGGAAGGAACGGGATGTATTTCCCCAGGTAGGTGACCACGTGCCTGCGGAAGAAGTGGCAGAGATGCTTCTGGAACCTCTCCCCAACGAAGGCATAGATGACGGGGTTGACGCAGCAGTGCGTGTAGGCGATCACCTCCGTCACCTGCATGGCCACGTCCAGCTGTTTGCTCTGCTCACAGTGTGTCTCAAAGAAGGTCGTTTGAAAAGCAGAGAGGAGGAGGACCAGGTTGTAGGGTGTCCAGAAAATGAAAAAGACCACCATGATGACAAAAATGAGCCGGATGGCCTTGTACTTTTTCTTACTGGGGCATCTCAGCAGTGTTTTAATAATTCCAGAGTAGCAGACAACCATGATGAGCAGAGGCAGAGCAAGACCCAAGATATTCATTCTCAGGGCATGGAAACGCTTCCATCTATCTTCTTGGTCTTTTGGGTAAAGAGGCAAGCAGACGTGTTGGGAGGCCTCCTTTTGGGACTCATGGAAGATAAATTCAGGGAGGGTTGCTAGCCCTGCCAGGCCCCAGGTTAGAACACTCGTGATGACACCGAAAGTGACAGTCCGGGCTCGTAGGGCAAACACGGCGTGGACGATGGCCAGGTACCGGTCTATGGTCAGCAGGATGATGAAAAAGATCTCACCATATAAGCCCATGTAATAAAGCCCAGAGAGGAGTTTACACATGAAGGGACCAAAAACCCACTCATTCCACATAACATAGGGAATCCAGAATACCAGAGAGACTAGAAAGAGCAAGTCAGAAATGGCCAAATTGAGCAGGAAGATATTGGTCATAATCCGGAGCCTCTTATATTTTGTGAGGATCACCACCACCACCACATTGCCCAGCAGACCAACCACGAACACGAGGGAGTACAGCGGGGGCAAGAACTGGGCTCCCAGCTCCCTGATGTTGACTTTTTCACATGGCATTGAATCCTCATAGTCGAACACTGTGGTCTCAACAGACTCATCCATGCTCTTCATCACAGCTGTGAGGGTCTCCATTATTTTGTCCCTGTGATAGATAGATCAACAACAACAAACACCAACCGCACAATTAGGCACGATAACCCTTAGTGAGCCACACCCACTGATTTACCCATTTACCCACCAAATCACATGTGATTAAACAGCCTAGACATTTAAAGTTTCTTCAGCATGTATTTCAAAGGTACGTTGGGGAGTGGGGGGAGCGAGGTGTCAGGAACGAAAGATGTGAAGTTTTGAAAGTCAGCGTGATTCATATGGGAAAAGAAAAAGAAATGTGATGGATGGTGGTGAAGAATGGGGATGCTGACTTCTGCAAGCATTGGAGGGAGGAAATACAAAGCCGGAAAAAAGCAGGCTGGGGGATGAGAACAATAATATTATACTGGTTATTATTGCTGTATCTTTTCAGGCATTTTGAGTTTTATGTTTCATAGTTTATATATGACTTTCAAAAGCATCTTCCCTATTTAAAGACCAAATGCTAATAATAATAATAGTGATTGTTATTATTACAAATAACTTCCCCTCTGTGTGGCCCCTTAACAAGGCACTGTTCATCGTAGCTGATGGGGAAATTGAACCTTCAAGAAATTTAGTAATTTACCCCAAATCTTCTAACAAGTAAATATACAAGTTCAGGCTAGGTCTTCAGTATCTATGAACAAATCTTTCTTACTAGATTTGAATGCAGTGGTTTTTAAGTTCAACTTTTGAAGACTTCATCATGGTAATTATTATTAACTAGTGTGACAATTACAGTCCTAAGCACCAGTAACCTAGGCTCTTGCCCTTTACCTGCTCCTGATGATGCTGAGATAAGCCAGTCTTGTGCCAACAGCAAACACCTTGGAGTTCCTCCTTCATAAAGGGACTGAGTGGGAGGGATAGGACAATGGAATTTCTTAGCGGATTCGATAACTTTTAGACTGGGATCCCTAGGTCCAGTGGCTGCCTTTCTTAAGATTACAGACTTTACTGGAGAAGAAGGTGTTCCGCAGAGGGCAGTGAGTCCCTGCACTGTTTCCTTGGAAGATGTTCTACTGACTTCCTCTGAGGAAGGGACAAGTGTGAAGACATGAATATTTGTCAGTGGGCATTTCTCAAGGTAAGTGTTAGAAATGCAATAATTGGAGCCAACGTCAAGGCACTATCTTTGCTTCTTAATAAAATACTGGGACTGCCTCCCCACCCCCACGTGGTCAGCACCTGTCAGGGTCCTGTGTAGCCAAAGTGAGAATGGACAGGGGCAGGAGCTGTTCCCAGCCATTCCTCTCACCAGCTGTAGGACTTGGACGAGAACTTTGGGCCTCATTTACTCATCCCCAAAATGCAGATCTTGATACCACTTGAAGTTATGTTCAGGATCAAATAAGATTAAAAAAACCTATAAAACTGGTAGGAAGTGGTACTGAAAGAAAAGCAACAAGAAGCCATTTCATATAAAATTAGTAAGGAAGTCAGGTCACTTGGATAGAACCTGATCTATTTCAATGGCTCCGTCCTAATACATCCCACTGATCAGTAACACATCCAGGCTTTTGTGGTGGAAGACAGGATTGAAAACAACTGATTTCTATGATCTTATCAGCATTCTTACTACTAATGGTATAATCCACAGTCACTGAGAAAAAAAAAAAAACACCCATTATTTTGTCTGTTACATAGTTACAATCACAGAGAGCGTCCCTCTCTAAACTTCAGTCACTAAAGAAAAAAAAAAAAAGAACAAAACTGCTTGCTCCAGAGAGCAAAAGTATAATACTCTCCACCTAATTATTTCTATTATCTTTCCTTTCCTCTCAGACAGATCTAAAAACAAGTCAAAGTAAAAAAAAAAAAAAAAAATTCACTAAGGTTTTGTTTAACTTGATGATCATGTCTTGAATTCATGTGTCACTTTCAACATGACCATGAGAAAATTACAGAATCTTTTGGGGGGCTCTAGAGTGCAATGAACAGGGAAACATGCAGGTTCTCTGGCATCAGGAGCCAAGTCCTTGACTACTAGTTACGTGGGTTCAGTGATATGAAAACTGAAATGGTTTTCAGTCCAAATCAAAATGACTATTTCAGTGTGAAATAGGTAAGAGGTTTGAAGTAAGCTCTTAAAAATCTTTTTTTTTTTTTCATTTTGGAAATATGGTACAATAAGAGTAAGCAGACAGACAGCACCAATAATAAAGAGACGCAAAAAACATAAAAGTAAAAACCACCCCAAATTCCCCCACGCAGTCTACTACTAGTAACATTTCTCTATGCAGATATGCATACATGGATACACGTTTTACCCAGAAAATGAGTTCATACGACTTTAGCTGGTTCACTAAAATCACTCACAGGACAACCCAGCTGTGCATGCAATGGAATTTCTTTAGTCTCCAAAACAATTTGGGTCTTACCAACTTTCCGCTGGGAAGTTGGAAAGAGGATTCACAGAGTTTAGTCCAAAGGGGTGCAAACTTAGCCTGAACCATTCATTTGAAGAGTGATTATGGTTTTGCTCATCCTCTTTATGTTGCCAGCTTATCTATTTGGGTTTCTGATCTTTTCTCATTAGTCCTTTCTAAGATGGCAAGGGAGATATAGAGGAGGGGCAAGCATGGGCAGAGGGGGAAGAGGGTGCCTCGGTCTCCTGTTGGTCCTGTTTATGCGGCTGGTGTCTGCTGAGGAAGGACAACCCCATACCAACCCTGAACTTTTGGCTGGCATCTGCTGCTTTGTAGCTAATGGCCTCATGATCCATTCATTCTGCGTCGTGCCTGGGCATAGCGACCTCTCCAGCTCTGGCTGGAATGGAGGACTGTTTCTGTTCCTGCCACATCATTGGGCTGCTGGCCCAGGCTGAGAATCTTCTGAATTGGCAGGAACCTAGACAGACATACTGCTCCTTGACTCCACATCCCCACCAGGTACAAACTAAGGGATACTCAAGGGTACAAATTAAATTATTTTTCTGCCTGACCACCAGTTAACCATGCTGGCCACCCATGAGGGTAAGGAAGTGACTTGTAGAGAGACATCCTCTCAGAGGGTCCCCCTCAATTTATCAAACAGTCTTTCATACCCCCCAATTCTGGTCAAAACCTGGATGGGAAAGATAGGAACCCATAAGCATGACTGCTTCCTTCTGTGACATTTGACTCTTCTCTCACAATTCCTGGAGTCAGAAGGAGAGGAGCCCTCCTCTCTCCCTCCCACCCCCCAAAATCTTTAATTTTTACTGTGTAAAATGTAATGTATACCCTCCACGGAGACAAGCAGAGTTTTACATTCACCAATTTAAAATTTTAATGACTGTTGCAAAGTGGAATTGAAAATGAACATCTAGAATTAGAGATGCTTCTTTTTTTTTTTTAAGATTTTATTTATTTATTTGCAAGAGAGAATGAGCAGGGAGAAGGGGCAGAGGGAGAGAGAGAGAAGCAAACTCCCTGTGGAGCAGGGCGCCCAACACAGGGTTTGATCCCATGACCCGGAGATCATGACCTGAGCTGAAACCCAGAGTCCGACCCTTAACTGACTGAGTCACCCAGGTGCCCCTAGAGAAGCTTCTTTAGAAAATAGATCGAAGTTTGGAATGTCATTTTAATCATCAACCACCCTCCCCCCCCCCCAAAAAAAAAACAGTAAATGATGCCTCCCAGTGCTGGTGAGATTGGAGTGACCCTGGAGCAATTATGCATTCTGGATACAACATAACTGGGTTCAGTAAGTTTAGGAAGTCTTGCACAGAACAAGAACCAACGAGATACACATGGCTTTGACCCAGGGGTTCTACTCTGAGGAATTTACCCTAAGGGAAAGAAGTCCACCAAACCAAACCAGGACGTTCATTGTGCCCTCATTTTCATGATGGAGAGAAATAAAGAAATGGAAAGAGTTTAAATGTTTGACAGTGAAGGAGACTTTGGATAAATTGTAATCCACTTACTGCAACAGATTATTATGTAGTCATTAATAAAACTAGTTTTAGAGGGGCGCCTGGATGGTTCAGTCAGTTAAGCATCTGCCTTCAGCTCAGGTCATGATCTAAAGGTCCTGAGATAGAGCCCTGCATCGGGATCCCTGCTCAGTGGGGAGTCTGCGTCTCCCTCCATCTACCTCTCCTCGCCACTCCTGCTCTCTTCTCTCACTCTCTCTCAAATATATAAAATCTTTCAAAAAAAAAAAAAAAGAAAAAGAAAAAAACAACTAGTTTGGAAGGGGCACCTGGGTGGCTCAGTCCATTCAACTTAAGTGTCAGACTCTTGGTTTCAGCTCAGGTCATGATTTGAGGATCCTGAGATTGAACCCAGTGTTGAACTCCACGCTGGGTATGGAGCCTGCTTAAGATTCTCTCTCTTCCTCTCCCCCGGCCCCACTTTTTCCCTCTCTTTAAAAAAAAAATGGAAATGGGCAAATAATGAAAATAGTTGTAGAAGGGAAGTGAATGATCATGTTTAAAGCTGCAAGATGTGGAATTTTTCTATATTCCCTTAGCCATTAAACTGTAATAAAAAGCCAGTGCCTTCCAGCGGGCACTGCTGGGGATTTGGCAAACACATTTTCTAAAGGTAACTGGGTTGAAAATGTGGGCAAATTTCAAAAGATAAAGGCTTTAGTCATCAGAACCTGAAACCACAAATTTGAGATCTAAGAAACTTGAAGTGGAACTCCCACGCTAGGTAGAGCATTTGAATTTTGTTTTAAAGATCTTAATGTTTGGTTCTCGTCGATCTTGGGTGGAGTTAACATGAAACCACCAGACCGGGGGAGGGGAGATTTCTCTTAGAAATTTCTGTTTAGGTCTTGATACCTGAACTGGTATCTTCCACGGAAGACTGAGAAGCCTTTCAGATGACCTGGCGTGCACAAGCTTGTGGATATGTGGGCTGTGTAGACACTGGCTCTCAGAATGTTTCCAGATTATCTCAGGTGTAACACTGTGACTCCCACATCTTCCTCCTTCTACTTTGTGAGTCTTAGTGCTTTTGGCAGATGCTGAAGTTGGAGGATAACCACGGGGCCCTGCACTTCTCTTGCTGGCCCCAGGCCTTCAACCTATGTGACTGGACTCTGCGTTTAGATGTCCCTGAGTAAAATGGGTTACAGTAATTCACACCTCTCTGCCTTTGAAGAAGCGGAGACCATTTCCCTGCACCCTTGAACACCTTCCCAGGTGCGAGCTGGACCTTCTCCTACTGAGTCAGCTCAGAGAGGCCTGTTAAACTCCAAAGCCATCCCAGGTAAAACCAGTGAGCTGTGACCCCAACCGCTTTGTCTTGCGCGCCAGCTCACACGGTACTGCTGAATGAAAGAAATACTCATTTTCCAGCCTAGATCAAATAATGCATGATATGGTCAACTTCTTTGATGCATTTTTTTCCCTTATTGTCAGCAACTCCCTGCTAAGGGACAAAATATGGGGAAGAAAATGGCCTCTGCATTCTGGAAGTTTATTTTCTTTACACATAACCAATGTGAGATAAGAGTCAATGATAACTGAGCCTTCCTTAGGCCAAGCACTTTACATGTGTTTGCTTGATCTTACAACTTCACGAGGTAGGTTTATATATCCCCATTTTATAGATGAGCAAACAGAGGCTTGGCAAGTCTTGGTCACTCACCTGAAGCTATTCTGTGCATGGCAGAGCTGAGACTCGATCCTGTACCCTTTTGCCCTAAAGCCCACACTGTCATTGCCTTGGGGTTCCATTTAATAAGGACCTCCACATCCCAAGATTGCATGAATGTTTATACATATATTTTGGTATTTTTGTGGTTCAATATCTCATGCATATAAATCTCTAATCCTTTTTAATTCAGTTTGATATATGGCATGAAGTACATTTCCATTTTTTTCTCTATAAATGGGTGAATAACATCACCTTTGTTATATATTCTTTAGTATTCCTGATTCTGTTTGTGTCCTTTACATTCCACACCTCCAAATCTCTTGTTTTGCTGCCAGTAACACTCTTTTCACTATTTGGATGTATTAGGTCTTTTATGTGGATTGTCTGATTATGCGGCTCTTTCATTATTCATTTCCAAAAATGTCTGTTAGAGCCTTCTGTCCTATTAGATAAACCTTAGGATCATTTGGTTAACTACTTATAAAGATATAATTTTGAGTGGAATTGTATTACATTTATAAATAAATTCGGGGAGAATTGATAACTTTACAATATCAAGTTTTCACTATTGGGAACATGATCTGTATACTTATTGTACTTATTGTTATTCTTTTAATTCTCAGTCTCACACGTTTTTTATTGTTTTTATCTATCTGGTTTTGGTTTTTTCTTGAGGTTACGCAAATGAGATATTTTTTTCCCTAATGAGTTTTCTGAACAATGGTTGGTAGGTAGGAAAGAAAATTACTTTTTTTTTTTAAACTGGTCACTCTACAGATTTTTCAAAATAATTTCCTTTAGGACTTTTAAATAATCACATTAGCTGTGAAATAGGGCTGACATTATAACCTCCTTGTTCATATTCCTCCTTTGTTTTTCTCACTTTGTGGCTTTGGTTGGAATTTCCATAACAATGTTAAGTAACAGTGGTTCCTGATTTTAATGGGACATGATCCGCCCCCCACCCCCAGCCTTTCAAAGGCCTCAAAGCACAGACTAATTAACAGGACTTCATTGTCCTTTAAGATGGTTTAATGTTGATCAAAGCTCTTAAGAATTTCAGTAAGGCTCTCCAAGAGTGGACGGCAATTTAAAAACAAAATCATTGGACATAAGCCTGAAAAAAATTAAAACAGGAGGCTTTCTGAATACTTGTGGTCTTCAGGGGGATGAAAGAATTAACATTTTTTGAGTCACACCTGTATAAGGTTCTTCCCTAGAAACATATTTCACATGATTACTTATCACGACAACCGTGGGAGGTAAATGTTTTTATTATTCTTTTTTTTTTTTAAGATTTTATTTATTTATTTGACAGACAGAGATCACCAGTAGGCAGAGAGGCAGGCAGAGAGAGGAGGAAGCAGGCTTCCTGCTGAGCAGAGAGTCCTATGTGGGGCTCGATCCCAGGACCCTGGGACCATGACCTGAGCCGAAGGCAGAGGCTTTAACCCACTGAGCCACCCAGGCGCCCTGTTTTTATTATTCTTATTGCTGAAACAAAACTGAGCTCAGGAAAAAGAAAACCTGAACTCAGAGCAATTCCATAACTTATGATCACACAGAGAGCAAATGGCTAAGTTGGGACTTGAGTCCAGAAACTTGACTCAAAGAAACCTAGGCTTTCTATAGCCACACCTGCCCATCAGCTCCTACCCACTGGGTGGGGACCTTCAGTGTGGCAGTGAACACCTTTCTCAGTTTCAGCATCACTTCCTCACTGTGGACATCCACTGTACATGGAAGTCATGACCCCCCCCCCCAACAGTTTCCCTCACCCCCACACCTCCCTTGGCATCAGTGCTAGAGCCTGGGGTCTATCTATGGCAGTCAAAGCCAGAGACACTCTGAACTGATCTCTTGCAATATTTCTCGGGCTTGTCTGAATGCTTTTAGAAGTAAATGTCAACAAACTCTAGTCAGATGGATGAAAAAGGTACTGCTAATTTAAGATCCATTTTATAACAAAACTTCACTGAAGTGGAAATCCATTATGCTACAAATGAAGAGTGCTGATCCTTGGCAGTAAGGGGAGGTTGGTTAAAACCAGGCATGTCTGATAGAAGACCACATGGGGAATGATATCCCAGTTCATGAAGTCACTAATCTGTATTGTATGTGTGTGTGCATGTGTATATGTGTGTGTAAGTGCTTTGTCTCTTTGAAGGGATCATCCTCTCAGATGAACTTGATAAATCATCCAAAGAATATGGAGAGGAGAGCAGGTGTGACTGCCTGCGGGTTTGGCGGCACAGCCTGCTACCCTGACTCTACCTGCCCATCTGGAAGAGCCCTGTCCACAGGTGACTCCCAGTGGTGATCATTCCTGCAAAAACCACCTGGTGTTAAGATCATGTCTTGTGCCCAAGACCCTAGATACTTTTTTTTAAAGATTTTATTTATTTATTTATTTGACACAGAGAGAAGGAACACAAGCAAGGGGAGTGGGAGAGGGAAAAGCAGGCTTCCCGCCGACCAGGGAGCCCGATGCGAAACCAGGACCCTGGGATCATGACCTGAGCAGAAGGCAGATGCTTAATGGCTGAGCCACCCAGGCAGCCCAACACCCACTTTTGACTTCATTGGTATCTGGTGCTAAGAGAATCTATAAGATTTTCTTTCTTATGTATCCTTCATCCTCCTCAGTGTGGGATAATGATTCATTACTGTGTCTGAAGAAATGACTATGTGACCTAGAGCAAGGAACTTAACCACTCTGTGCCTCAGAATTCTCATGTGCAACATGGTGATGAGAAGAGTTACTGCCTCGTGGGGTTCCTCAGCCATTCATTCAACAATTACTTTTTAGCACCTATGACAGGCAAGGGGACACAGGCAACATCAGGGAACAGAACAGACCAAACTTCCTGACTTCATGGAACTTATTTTCTAGTTGAGGACCCAGAGAATAAATAACTAAAAACAACAGGGTCTCAGATGGTCATGAGTGCTCCAGAGAGAGATGAAGTAGGAGATAAAGAAAGGGGATAGGATGGAGTTGGATGTGGGCACTTTTAAATTGAGGGAGGGTCAATAAGGAGCCCACTGAGGTGACAATTGAGAAAAAGCTTGGGAGAAGTGAGGGAATGAGTTGTACGGGTATCTGAGGGATGAGAGCCCTTGGCACAGGTATAGCAAGTACAAATGTCCTGAGATGGTAGGCATCTAGATATGTTCTTAGAAGAGCAAGAAGCCCAGTGTGGCCAGAGGAGGAGTAAGGGGTGAGTATATCTAGAGAAGGTTTCAGAGAGATGTAGGGGAGAGGTGGGCAGGGGTTCAGTGTAGCTGTGCATCCCCTGAAGAATTTTGGCTTTTCTCTGAATGGGGTGGGGGCCAATAGAGAGTTTCCATTAAAGCTGTGACATGATCCAATTTATGTTTTGTAAAAACTTTTCTGGCTGCCATGTGGAGATAGACTATGGAATTAAAGTTAGAAACAGGGGACCAATAAAGAGGTTGCCATGATAATCCAGGCAAGACATGACACTGGATTGGACATGGTAGTAAAAGTAGAAAGGCGAGAAGTAAGCAGATTGAGCATAAATGCAGAAGGTAGCACCAAAGGATATGTTAACAAGATTGGATGTGAGTGAGAAATGGTCAAAGCTTAGAGGCTCCAAGAGTCTTGACCTGCACGACTGGAAGGATGGAGTTGCCACCAGCTGTAGTAAAGAAGCCTGGGGCATGTCAAGTCTGAGATGCCTGTGTGTCATCCAAGTGGAGACGTCTAGCAAGTAGGTAGTTGGATATATCGCTCCAGAGGAGAGCTCTTGGTTAAAGATCTAAAGTGGACAGTTGTTGTCATATAGATGGTGTCTGAAGTCATGAAATGAGTGTAGATAGTAAAGGATGGCATTCTCAGGTATATAAAAAATCAGAGGTCAGAGGAACAAGGAGGATACAACAAGAGAGTCTCAGAAGGAGTGGACAATAGGAGAAAAACCAGAAGACCGGGTATCTCAGAAGCCAAGTGAAGATGGTGTCAAGGAGGGAAAAGTGGTGTGAGGATAACATGAACTAAAACATATGAGAACATCTAGAACACAGAGCCAAGCAAGCATATGTCAGCTCTTCTCCCACCCCCCCCCCACCCATCAACCTTTATCTTTCAGTTCTCAAGCCTTTCCAAAATTTCTTAGATTCTTGTCCAATGTAGTATAATACGACTTCAGAGGAGCAAGTGTCTCTTCCACCTAAACAGAAATGCTTATCTTTCCACAAATATCTAGTCAGTAGTCCATTACCCAAGGTTCTAGAAAACCTACAATGACTGACATCCAATAATTTGTTTTAACCAGATATTTCAGTCTTCATTAAAATCTTTAGTTACTCTAAATGAAGAGTTTGAATTTCTACAAACAAGTCTGGATCTCAACCAAATTAACCTAATGGGAACCCTAGATTATATTAATCCATTTACTCATTGATGTGCCCAATGGAGAGCTATCAGAGGTCCCATTATCTTTCACAAAGATAATGTGGATGATATGTAGAGATAGAGATAGAGATAGGGATAGAAAGAGAGGGATAGAGAGATAGGGATAGAGAGAGAGATAGACGAATTCTCAGAAAACTGAGGACAACCAAAAATCAAGGAGATTTCTACTGGACACTTCCTTCTGACAACCTTAGGATGCTGAGAAATGATTACTTCCCATAATCTACATACAACACTTCCATTAACTTAATCTATACTTGTATGAAAGAAGTTGTTTTCTTTATAAGAGGAACATTTTTATTTCAAATTACATGCTATTTATGATAGAAAAGGAAATACACACAATCATATGGTTCAAAACATAATACTGTGAGAAGATACACAGTAAGAAGTCTCATCCTACTTTATCCCTGTATACCTCTTCTGCATCAACAGCTGTGAGGGGTCTAAGATCTTACCTTACCCACAAGCTAACAAGCAAGCCTTCCACTTTTTCACAGATACCAGAGAAAGGCACATGACGATTAGATAAGGACAAAGGACCTACAGCAGGCGTGTAGCCAGATGTCCTCGTTGGTTCTTCATGCTGCCAAGTTGCACAGGGGCCATGTGGAGTGGCCTGGGGAGTGGGGAGTCCCTGCACACAACAGGATTGGCTCACAGATGAACAATATGAGTGTAGGAACCCCCAATCTTTTACACTGGACTGATCACAAACCCGCCCACTCTTTGCCTAGGAGGGAAACATTTCCATATGCAACTGTAAACAAATATAAATGTATCTTCTAATCTTACCCTGTCCGTTGCATAAAAACAAAGCATTGCATTCATCGTCCTGCACCTTGCTTTTTCTGCTTCACAACTTAAGTTTTTCTTATTCTTTGTTACTGCTGTTGAGAATCCATTGTGTGGATACACCAGTTTATTTAGCCAGCCCCCTACAAACAGGTACTCTTTCTTATTTCAAATAATGCTGCCATTGATGATCTTACAGAGGAAGTTTTTTTCAAAGAACAGGGATTTAAAAAAAAAATCAGGGATCCCTGGGTGGGGTTGTAGGGTAAGCGTCCAACTCCTGGTTTCTGCTCAGGTCATGATTTCAGTGTCATGAGCCCCACGTCAGGCTCCATACTGAGAGCAGAGTCTGCTTGAGGTTCTCTCTCCCTTTCCCTTTGCCCCTCCCACTGGTGCTTTCTCTCCCTCTCTAAAAAAATAAAGAAATCTTTAAAAAATAAATAAAAATTAAAAAACCCCCATCACACACTAACTTTATGGTCAACTAGAATTATAGGTTAGCATGTGATGGGATTTTCAAGTGGTCTGAGACTATATCCAGAGCACTGTGCTAGGTCCCGGGCAAGACATTTAATGTGAACACTGTCCAACTGAAACGTAGGGGAGAGGAAACCCCACCTGATAAAGATGAGTTGAAGAAGCCAGAGGTATCCATCTACCCAGGAGAATAGACACTGCAGGTACGAGAGCAAATACTGGGGTATATATAAGAATCAGAATCGGATTCACAGTGGTGCCCTCCAGAACCCATAGGAGGTCATTCCTAGAGGCAAACTGAAACACTGCATAAGAAAGAGCTTGAGCAGGATTACCCAGAATGAAAGGATGCCTTGCAAGAGGCCAAGCAAACTGTGCCTGGAGGCATCCAAGCAGAGGCTCGGTGGCTGCCTGGCAGGGACATTGCAGAAGGGGATTTCCATGGTGAGAAGAAGTTCGACTCCAGCAGTGGTTATCAGCCCAGGCTGCACACGGAAACCATGGGGGAGCTTTTGAAATCCCAATGCTAGGCTGTACACCTGAGCAGTTAAACCAGAATTTCTGGAGGTGGGATCCAGACCACAGTGATTCTTAAATCTCCCCCACTCTTGGACAAAGTGACATGAAGTCTCTTCTAAATTTTATGAATCTGTTTCTGTCTCTGAGCTACATACCCTCCAACCTCCTTAAGCTTAGGTGAGGAGAAAAGGGGAAATTCAGGGGTGGACTAAAGAATGTCAACATTGTGATACAGCAAGCGAATTCAGTTTTAGTCTGTGTTAGTAGATCATCCAGAACAAGAGAAATCTACCTACAGGATTCTCCACCCACTTCTCTACCCAGCTCCCCCTCCCCCTTCATTTATCCATCCAATTACCTTTCCAACTAGCTACTCAAATTGCTTCCCACCTATGCAGTTAAGCCAGACCTTCCTCCCCTTTCACCTTTTTGTTTTGCTTTGTTTTACAGAGAAACTGGAGTCGTCAGAAAAAAAGAATTACCTGGCAGAACACCAACCAATAGAACTTTTCGGCAGTGATGGTAGCATTCTGCATCTGTGTTGCCCAACAAGGCACCACTAACCACGCAGCTGTTGGACATTTGAAATGCGGCTAGTGCTGTTGAGAAACTGAGCTTTTCATTTTATTGAAACTTAGTAAGTTTAAGTTCAAGTAGCCACGTGTGGCAAGTAGTCACCATACAGGACAGTGTGGAACCAGTGACTAGTATCCATATAATATGCCCAACAATTAATAGCTGCTTAATAAACACTTCTGAAATGGACAGAGGATGGACCAGAATAATTTTCATTCTGCCTTTTACTGTGCAGACTATACTTTTGAAGTATTATGTTCTGTCCCGGGTACCCCATTTTAAGGGAGCTAGTATCCATCTGGAGTACAAGACAGGCTAGGATGATAAAGGTCCAGAAACATCAGAACAGCAACTATGATTGACAGAACTTGGAATGTTTTGTATGAGAAATACAAGTCTTCTAACTCTCAGATTAATTTTAGTTCCTTTTTTTTTTTTTGGCCTTGTATTTGTATCTCTTTGGTCTGAACCAAATTTTCTAAACTTTTTTTTTTTTTAAGATCTAATGTATTTATTTGACAGAAAGAGAGGGAACACAAACAGGTAGAGCAGCAAGCAGAGGGAGAGGGAGAAGCAGACTCCCCGCTGAGCAAAGAGGCCAACATGGGCTGAGCCAAAGGCAGATGCCCAACAGACTGGGCTACCCAGGCAGCCCTCTTATTTTTTAAATTAAATTAAATTTAATTTAATTAATCTTTAAATGGGGCAATGTTTTAGGTCCCTTTGAGATGGAAGAGTCCCTTTGAGACAGACTGATAACTTTTCCTGAAGAAAAGTGATAACTTTTCCTGCAGAAGAGGAGGTTGACTCCCTAGAGCACAGCAATCTGACAGCATTGGAGGAAACCGCATTCAGTCCCACATGGGCAAGGATTGCTGGGAAGCAAGGTTGTATGGGAACAGAATGGACTGCTTGGCGAGTCAGGAAGCTCCCTCCCTGGAAACACACAAGAACCTCTCAAGCTTGAAATCGTGAATAAATGCAATCTTCTTGCCAGCTGAGGACCCAACCCAGCACTGTATTTTAGGGCAGCCTGTGGACTTCCACAACCGCCAATCATTATCATTAGTTACTAGAGCTAAGGCTATACCCCATTCTTGGAATGTGGCCAGTTCATTTTAAGTGACTTGGTTTTATCTACCTGCCAAATGGTTTTGGATATTTTTACCAACTTCTTTGTAAAAGATTAGATTTACTCCTTATAGTTCAACATTAGGTGTTTCAAATGTGGTTGAATTTTCATTGGGTACAGGCTGACATGTTATTTAGTTGAAAGAGATGATTGTGAGGAATATGTTTTCATAGGGAAGGCATGACTATGTAATCAAAATAACATGGTTGGGGGGGTGATCAAAATGAATGGAGGGCTCAGCTTCCCGGCCACTGGCACTGGTACTGGTACTGGACCATGTCCACCTGAGTCATGGAGAAAGAACCATTGCCTCTGCCTCTTTTCTGGGTACCATGTTTGTTAGAATGGATATCACACTTCTATATCAGTTTTCTATTCTGATATTTTCAGTTGCATATCTGCACCTTGTTCCATGTTGTTAATAATTACTTGAAAATGTAATCTGTAGAAGCTCCTGGGTGGCATCTGACTTTTAACTCTTGGTTTAGGTTCAGGTCACAATCTCCGGGTCCTAGGCTCCATGCTCAGTGTGGAGTCTGCTTGAGATTCTCTCTCCCTCTCCCTCTACCCCTCTTACTTGTGCTTTCTCTCTCTCAAATAAATAAATATTTTTTAAAAGGTATAATTTGTTAAGACTCCAAAATATTATATAAATATTCATGGTTATACAATCATTGTCTTATTTTTGTGTGACCAAGTTGTCCCAGATATACACTTTTATAAATAATGCCGCAATGAACATCTTTGTATTTTTAAAATTATTTCCTTAACGTAGATTTCCCAAAGTGCAATTTCTACCTATGATCATATTTCTAAGTCTGATGATGCATTTTGCTGTATTGTTTCCAGAAAGTATGTAGCTATGTTTCTTGGCACTCATAGATGTTGGTGTGGATCTGAGCAAGCATCCATCAACACCAAGAAATCAGAAATTAAAAAAAAAAACTGGCCAATTATATGGGTGAAAGTGATGCCATTATTGTGTAACTAATATTTATTAATTACCAAGAAATTTTTTAACTGTAATTAGTAGTCATTCGTATTTCCTTTTCTGTGAATTATGGTTTGTGCCCTTTACCCATTTCATTCCCCTGAGTACATCTGTTTTTTTCTTATTGAGTCATACAATTCTTCCTCCAGGAAAATAACTCAGTCTGCATGGTTCAATGTCATCCTCGCCACCTTCTGAAAAGAGTGACAAATACCCCTACCGCTTCCACGTACCAAAGACACCATTTTCCCATCTTCCTTCCTGGAGACACTTGTCAAACAACAGTTAGCTTCCATCCCCATAAATCCAAGTTTTCCCAAAAGATTAGGAAGGATTTCTACCCCTGTCCTCTAGTTATAGGTCCAGGAAAAACAAATAGTCAACCTTGTAAATCCAGATGCAAAGACCAAATCAGTTGATTAACAGGTTCATATCATAGCCTTAGAGTGGATTTTCAATGAACACTTAAAAAATATATATACATACACACACACACAAATTATATACAAATGTAATATATAAATGTATGTACACATACACTGACTGTTTCGTACAAGTCATTATCCATAAACACAAAACTACGAAGTGTAATCCTTTTGGCATTCTCACGTTCTCAACAGTTGGGAATTTATGAAAGCATAGTGAACACACCGGCACTCAGCCATGGGCAGGTTGACTACAGAGGTATAAAGGGCCAATTGGGATGACTGGGAGTAGATGGGAGGAAAATAAGGGAAAAATGGGAGAAAAGCTGAAGAAAATGGACATATGTCCCAATAAACTCTCCCACTTTAGCCCCACATTACCTACTAAATCGCGGTGGGGCCCCTCTCCTCTGTCTCCTCAATCCAAGAGCAGCTGCCTAGACCCCTCTCTCCAACTCCTTGTTCTTAGAACAGAAATCATGTCTAAACAAACAACGTCTATCCCATTTAATAAGTTCTTTCCCAGATGAGAACAGAAAGAAGACAAGCGGTACCTGCTACTTTAACAAAGTCCGTTATGCATCCAGTGACAGCTAAGTCTCGCCACTCGAAGTGAAGATACCATCTGATCAGAGACATTAGTAAGGTAGGAAACAATCCGGCTTCCTCTTTTAAACAGACTAGCTGCTCGGGTTTTGCAAGTTTTCAGAAGATATCAAGTTTGGTACAGTTCTTCTTTTCTACCATATGACATCCTAAAGCACTCAGTTGAGTAATCCTTGAGATGAATGCTGCTGATGTTGAACAGCTATTTTAGGGGTTCTGCATTCTCTTAGCCTTGTTCTTTTATTTTTATTTTTATTTTTTTTTAGAGATAGTTCTCGAATAAGCATTGCCCTGATCCGGTGCAGGCAGAATAAAAAGTGAAATCGAGTGACAGATGGTGACTTTAGCTGGCAGATGGTGGTGAGCTTTGTAACGTATAGAATTGTTGAATCACTATGTTGTACCCATGAAACCAATTGTATGTCAGTTGCTCTTCGATACTAAAAAATTTTTTTAATATTTTATTTATTTATGTGAGAGATAGCGTGAGTGAGAAAGAGCGAGCATGAGCAGGGAGAAGAGCAGAGGGAGAGAGAGAAGCAGACTCCCCACTGAGCCCAGATCCCGACTTGGGGCTTGATCCTGGCACTTCAGGATCGTGACCTGGGCCCAACCAACTGAGTCACCCAGGTGTCCCCATACTAAGAAGATGTTTTTTTGTTGTTGTTTTTTTAAATTGCACCCAAATTCTATTTATTTTTTAAATTATTTTTTATTTTTTTATAAACATATAATGTATTATTTGCCCCAGGGGTACAGGTGTGTGAATCACCAGGTTTACACACTTCACAGTACTCACCATAGCACATACTCTCCCCAATGTCCATAACCCCACCACCCTCTCCTGACCTCCCTCCCCCCGGCAACCCTCAGTTTGTTTTGTGAGATTAAGAGTCTCTTATGGTTTGTCTCCCTCCCGATCCCATCTTGTTTCATTTATTCTTTCTCTATCCCCCAAACCCCCCACGTTGCATCTCCACTTCTTCATATCAGGGAGATCATATGATAGTTGTCTTTCTCCGATTGACTTATTTTGATAAGCATAATACTCTCTAGTTCCATCCACGTCGTCGCAAATGGCAAGATTCCATTTCTTTTGATGGCTGCATAGTATTCCATTGTATATATATACCACATTAAAAAGATTTTTTTTAATAAAACCAGAATTTTCCTGTCCAAAGGAACACGTAGACTGTGGGATAACCAAATTATTCTACAGAACTCAACAGGAGACTTTGATGAGTCAAGGTGGAGCCCATGGCTGGATGTCCCAAGAAGACCTGAGAATACCTTCCAGCTGTGGCCCCCTTGAACGCAGCATAACCTTGTGTTCATCATTAGGTCTTGCTGGACCTCAGCCTTCTCATCTGTGAATCATAGGGTAGACATGGAAACAACTAGAATATGGGAAAAAGCTCTGTGGAATATATAGGGCTAAGCAAACATAAGCTGTGAGTAGAATACCACTGTGCAATGTGCCTGTTCTGAGTGCTGATGTGTCCAGGGGACCTTTCATGAGGCTGGGCACACAGCACATGTCACCCAACATTTGTGGGAAGAGATCTGATAAACTGGCAAAGTGGACGCGCCAATAAAATTCACCAAACATTTTTCACACATCTGCTATATACGCAGGGCTGAGCCACATGCTTCAAAGGATAAAGAAAAGATAGGGCAAAAGGCAAGGACTCTGCCAAAGAGGGCTCACGGGCTTCCTGGAGGCTGGAGTTTGAGGGAGCTTGACAGCCAGCATTCAGTGTCAGGTGGGTCCTAGAAGCCCTGCCAGAGAAGAGTTAGAGGAACTAGAAGCTTCTTTTCTGAAGAAGATAGGAAGTTGTTGTACATTATAATGGAGTTGGCCTTTCCCTTGGGCTCTCTGCCCCAGAGAGCTAGAAATCTCAGCAGGGTGTCCTGCGGGCTTGGGCGGGGTGGGGGGGGGTGTCCCCGCATACTGGGAGTCCCCTGAAGGAGCTGGGGATGCATGGCCTGGGGCGCTGTGCACCCATCCCTGCGAGGGCAGCTCCCTGGAACTCGGGGCCAGCCCCTCTCCCATCACCCCTTGCCCTGCCTCATCTCCCCTGCACACCAATGGCACTGGGTGAATACCCATTGAACAAGTGAAACAGTACAGGAAGGACCTCATTTTTGTAATTGTTCTGGGGAAAACATTCACAACAGCAGTGTTTTGGGCTTCAAAAAAGAAAGAAAACTGTGTTATTATTGTAGAAACCTAATAGAAACAGAAGAGGAAAGCAATCTACACATACATGAAGGGAATAGAAGGTAATAAATGAGAACAAGGAAAGTTATGTCAAATTGGGTACTTCCGACATACAACCTCACTAGCTGGGGAAGCCGGGTGGAGACAGCCAGGCTGGGGTCCGAATGGATAGGCCTAGGTGGAGGGTCCTCCCCTCTCTGCCATATTTATAGGGCAAATGACAGGGTTTGAAGTTACACATATGTTGCCGATGTGCAGTTTGGAGTAAGCTATATTATATATATTATTAATATATTCTTAATATTCTATATTAAGATATTATCTAATATATTAATATTCTTATCTTAATAGTCTTAATATTCTATATTAATATTATTCTATATTATACTAATATTCTTATATTAATATTCTATATTAAGATAAGATCTGATATATCAATATATTCTTGATATTCTATATTAATATTATATTAATAATATTAATTATTAATATTCTATATTATATATAGAATTTCTATATATTTCTATATTATATTTCTATATTATTTCTATATATATTTCTATATTATTTCTATATTATATATATTTTACTATATATCACGCTTTTAGAGTTTCAAGGAGCCAGGACTATGTGTGTGTGTGTGTCTGTACCCCACTCCTGGATTCCATGCCTGGAGCAGGAGGCATTGTGAGACCAGATTTGTAGTTCTTCCAGAACAGAAGGGCCAGTTCTGAGCTGGAGGCCAGATAACATATTTTAAATAATCAGGCCCCCAAGGTCACTGACACAGCATGAGTCTCATAAATAACATTTCTCAATCTGCTTGTGTATGTGCAAGGCCAGGTGGTCTGTTACGTGACACAAATCACAGAAACAGCCGTCTATATAGAGTAATCATGTAAATTCTATTTGAGAATAAGGATAACTCTCTCTGCATGTCAGGGGCTGGATTGGAAAATCCCAGGATTTCCAGCTGCATTTCTCAGGACTCTTTAGTCTCCAAGTCTCACATTCAAGCCCCACGGGGGACTCAGCTGCCTGAGACAGTCCCACCGTCTCTCCCCTGTGCTGGTCTGTGCCCCATCTGCAGTCAAGGTCCAGCTCCCCTAGGAGGATCTCCCTTTCTGCTTAGGATGACTGGACTCCAAGGCCAGATAGCTGGCACTGTGCTTGGTTTCTTCATCTGCGAACAGCACACATGGATGGGAGCGTTAGGCGAGATGGCCCATGAAAGTGCCAACCACAGTGTCTGCTTGTGAGAAAGGCCCAGCCACTGCTGACCAGGACTACAGTGTCTCACCCTGGAGCGAGCGCTTGGTCCTCACCTCCTCTGTTGAACTTCTGCAGCATTTATGGCTGACCTAGACTTCTGGCGCTCAGCATCATCTGAAGAGAAGTCAGCACCCCTGCCCTCTCCACCTGTCCCCTTTACTCTCTGGTTCTGAGCGAGCGAAGGCACGAAGAGGCCACAAATAACGCTGTTCCCCAAACCGCAGGGCTGGATGCTTAACCGAAGCAAAGGCAACACCAAGAGCTGCCAGCAGCTGTCCTGCCTGGGGAAGGAGGACAGAGCTGAGCCAAGCCTTCCCTGCTCTTCTTTCCAAACTTTCCAAATTCGAGTCACGGCACCTCCTGCAGTGGGGAGGATGGAAGCTGGGGGATCACACCGAGTGTCCTTCAGGAGGAGGCAGGTGGGTGGCAGGGATAGGGCTGGGTAGGGAGTGGGCTCTCTATCTCGTACTTGGCCAACTGCCCCTGAGCTCAGTCCCCACACCCCCCACTGTGGACTTAGGATTCTTCTGGAATGATTTAAGCAATCGAAGAACTTCTTTACGTTGTGGAACAAGCCAAGTGTGGCAATGATGGTATAGGAGAGCTGACAAGAAGAGGTCTAAACAGGTTTGGGGTGCCCTGCTGGGGCATGTGGAATCCAACAGTGACGTGGATCCTCCGGGGAAGGACCCCACAGCGCTCTCAGTGTGCAGGCGACAAACCTTGGGAGCCCTTTCCCTGGGGACTCTGGTCTGGGGCACATTTTCTCATCACTTGAGAGATTAAGCTTTAGAGAAAGTTACTGATGGGGGTTAATTTATGTGAGGATAAACACAACTACAGATTATTTGGATGGAAACAGGACTCGGGAGCCTGTGTGGGCTGTGGAAGGGCAGGCGGTGACTCTGGAAGATCTTGGTCAGACTCTTTACACGTCAAGGGTCCTCCTGGGCTTGTTTTGGTATCAAGAAGCTCAGGTCCCTACAGGCTGTAGCTCCTCATTGCCCTTCTGTTGCTTAAACTAATCCATCCCAATGTGTTTGATGTCTCCTATGATCCGGCATTAGCACGAAAGCTGGCTCCAAATCTGAAGCCTACGTCCTCCAGGAATCGCTGTGTTATCTCCTGCAGCATTTCCACTCGAGGCTGTTGTGTGGGAGCCCACAAGGTCCCACATAAAGAAGATCTTCTCATACGCTAGTGGAAAACACTCATGGAGATCCACAACACACTGAAGTCTCTGAGAAATCCTCTAGTGTAGAACCCGTTTAAGCTTTGTTAACCTAGCATTTCCCCAAACTATTTTTAATGCAGGAAAAAAAAATTGTTTTCTTTCAAAGAACACCTGTTCACATTCTCCAAGACCGGGATTCCTTGGAGCTCTGGAAGTTGGTGGTCTGATGGTTGCTGTGTACATGGACACAGCACGGGGCAGCTAGCTGCAAACTGCCTTCCGGCCCATTCTGTCATTGTGGTGGGGGTCTCCAGAGCAGCCCTCGAGGTTGTCAAGGATGCTCTTGTCACATCGATGCTGTAGATGAGACAAACGAGAGATGTCAAGGGACTTGGCAAAAGCCACAGGGAGGGTGAAGAGCAGAGCTGGGCTGCAGCCCACAGTGTAGACTACCACTGAGTACTCCCTTATCCTGCACAGTCCCACCATCTGAAGGTCAGGGGCCCATGGGACTTCAGCTGACCTTGAGGATGACATTGTGCCAAACATATGGGCAGAACCCAGGGAGGTTTCCCTGAGGACTACGGGGGCTTGCTCTGTCTTGACTCTTCCCAGGAAGGACAAGAGACGTTTGGTGCTTCCTTCAGGCCACTCAGGGCATTAAGCTCACGGGAAAACCTGACCACAAACGTTAATACCCTGTGATCTTCCAGATTCTCAATGTCACATAAGCTAAAGAAGAAACATTTCAGAGGAAAAACAATCCAAACCACCACCACAACAGACCAAACACAGGACAACCTAGGAAGATAGGAGCTAGGGTGGGAGAAATAAACAAAGAGCCTTCAGGAACTACGAAAGGGCCAGGAGTCTTTGGCAGGAGAGGTCAGGTCAACCTCAGCGGTGAGCGTGTGAAAGGAAGTGATTGCCAGAGTAGCAGAGAGTACGCGGTTCCTTGAATTGCGCCCAGCTTCCGGTCAGCAGCTCCTTGGTGCACAGTCTTGGGGCCCACCTGGGGCACAGAGGCTGAGCTTGGACCACACACCTTCTGGGGCCAACATTTTCCCAATGGGGCTGTGGAAGGGCTGAGGTCAGAGGCTCACTGGTGGCCCAGTGTTATCTCTGAGGTTCCCCCATCCACAGCACACTGCCCTTCTGTGAAGCTCAAAAATCTATGGGAGCAAGCCTTCCCCCTCCTAGACGGTTCACAAGAAAGACTGGAGGGAGGCAGTGGACTTGGTGGGATGTGCAGAAAACAGAAAAGCAGAGTCCAGCCTCAGCATTGGCCTCCAACTCAAATAAAGCCAGCTGGACCAAACCCCACCCCATGCAGTGGCCATGAGCATGTACCCCGACCACCCCTGGCTGCATGGTAGGGGCTTGACCTTGGCCCCCTGCTGGGCTCCGAAACCAGGGCTGTGCTTGCCCCAAGGCCCTCCATCTCCTGGTCCCCATCTGCCCCGGACCTAGGGCAGTGCGGACGCTGAGGCAGGCCCATTCCTGGGACACCTTCTTCCTCTGCTGGCTGACTTCAGGGTGAGGACTCCTCAGTACGACACCAGACATCCCTCTGTCTGCATCTGTGTGATGGCCAGCAGGCTTCTGCAGTCCTGCCCTGTTCTGTGGGGTTCCTGACAGCTGTCCCAGCTGCCCTCACAGTTTCCCTCACAAACCCTAATAGATATAAAACCTCCTTGGTGTCCGCTTTTCAGGATCTGGGCTAGCACTACCTACATATTCTGATTAGCCTGAAAACAGACCTGGGGCCCCACTAGACCATTCCTATAAGGCTCTGGGCTGAGCTGCTACTGTCCCTCTAACCATTTTGTGTGTTTCGTTTTGTTCTTTTTTATTCACCTGTATAAACAGCATAAATCTAATGTGAAAATTAGTAAATAAATAGGATGGGGAAGAAAAAAAACCATGCAATTATTTAGAAATGCTGCAGAAAATACAGTTTTCTCCCCGGGGGTATGGGCTAGAATACAGCCCTGAATAAACAGGAGCAAACTTGTGTGATTCAGTGGAGTAGAAGAGTGAAGTCCTTTTTTCCATGTTCCTTTATACTCTGAGATGGGCTGCCCTTGGAAATGCAATTCGGGGGAGGGGAGGGGAAGAGGTGGAGAGGAAGGAGAAAATAGATAAAACAGACAAGAGAAAAAGGAGCTAGGGATGGGAGATTATAGATCATCACGCTCATTTCTTTCTCCAAACAGCAGCCAGAAATGTTTCTCCCATTCGAGAACAGTTCATTTCTGCTTCATTCACGACCTAGGAGTATGGCATGTGGGAGACTTCTACGAACCCCAGGGACTGGAGGGACACCCAGAACGGGAGCTCAGGGTAGAGAGGTTTGATGGTTTGCTTTCACAAAACAAGATTTATCTGGACCCTTTCTAAACATGTCAAGCTTCTGTTTGGCCCAGTGCAAATCCTGCATGAATTAAAAAACATGCCCAAGTCTCTGCTCTGGAAAAGATGAAAGAGCCAGTGTGGGGACTGGAGGAAGGGTCCCTCAGTCCGTAATGCAGGAGGACACAAGGGACTCAAAGCCTCTGGGAGTGACAAGGCTGGGGGCTGTTGTCCACTGTGGGGGACTTGAAGGAAGGGAGGATAGTTTAATAATGAAAACAGCTTTTCCTGAGCACCTGTGTCACAGTAGGGCCTCTGAGGAGGGCTTCACGTGCTTGGTCTTGAGTAAAAGGTGTCTCCCTGAGCCTGCGAGGTTAAGTGAGCTTGTTTTTAACATTTTTCAGAGGAGGAACTGAAGCGAGTTGGTTAAGCAATGAGCCCAAGACCACACAGCCAGAACACAGTGGGGCTGGGGCTGGATCCCCCTGCACGGAATCCCCAGCTCCACCCCCCATGCCCCACCAACGTCCCCCCGCCCCCTGCAGCTGCTGCCTCCCTGGAGGTCAGGGTGTGCAGCTGGCCAGGACCCCCATCCCCCTGCAGCAGCCCAAGCCCAGGATCCAGCCATTGCATTCTATATCTGAACACCCATGCTTTAATTCTACATCTCTTCAAAACCAATCAGAAGTAAATGTGTACATTATGTACGTGGGGCAAAGAGGGGGCTTTGCTTGCCATCACTTGTGCTGATTTCCTCCTGGCCTGTCCTGGCTTTCTCACTCCCTTGCTTGCTGGCTGCTTCTGAGAGCACTCAGAGAAGAAACTGAGAGTTGATGGAGGGATGTGGGTGGGGGATGGGGACTGAGGAGGGCATTGCTGCATGAGCCCTGGGCTTTGTGTGTACATGATGAATCTCACTGAATTCTACTCCTGAAACCAACATTGCATTCTATGTTCACTAGAATTTAAATTAAAAAAAAAAATCACTCGCATGTGACTCCTCACCTCAAGGGTCTGGGAACCTGATAGAAGAGAGGGAGTTTATCATAGATGGTGGTTGCTTTTTTTGCATCAGCTTATTCAGATACCATTTTTGGACAATCAACTGTATCCATCTGGTGAATTTTGACATTTCCATGTGTCTGGAAAACAACTGCCACAGTCAAGATACAGAACATTTGAAATAGCCCCGAAGAGATTCCTTGTGCCTCTTTGCTGTCCAACCACCCCCCCCCTTGCTCCCAACTCCAAGCAATCACATCTTTCCAGTTCTTAAGATCAGTTTCTCTGCAGCCCACTGCCTGAACATAGAGCCAATACTACATAGTTTAAGTTTTTGAATGGCACTCCTTCAAGATACCGATTTCTACATCAGTTAAGAAAATGCTAACTACTCACAAACACGCTCCAAAATGCATAATGAGCTTAAGCACGCATTTCTGGATCATGTGTAGCTAATCAGAAATCCCTCATCAGTGGCGGTCTGCTTCCAGTCATTAATTCAGGGAGCAAGGCACCTTACACACCACCCTAGCTGGCACCAAGATCACAATGTATGCAGGTGCCTCACCTAAGAGGTAGGGAAAAGGGTATGGAAGGGTTTTGTGAACGGGCCTAGAAGTTTCTCACATCATGTTTGTCCCATTCCATGGGCTAGAACGCATGTGATACGACCACACATAAATGCAAGAAAGGCTGGACGGGTGGTCTGTTGATGTGTCCATTATTAACACTCTCAGGTCTGCATACAGCTCTCTGAAGGTGAAAGGAAAGCTAGGAAGAAGAAGGAGCAAGACATACTGACATACGGTGTGACACCAACAGCACCACATCTAAGTAACACAAGATGAGAACTATCATCTTTTGAACAGTCTCATGCCAAGGGTTTACCATGGTTTGTCAGGTTCTTGTCACGATTTACAGATGTCCAAGTTACAGGGGAGGAAGCCATGTGGGCTTACACGACCCACCGTGGCTGCACGGCCATCCAGTGGGATGGCTGTGCGGTGTGGGAGATAACCGTCCTGTATCAGTCAGGTTTTTTTGCTCATGGAAAAGGCTTCTGCAGGTCTCTTTGGCCAGGAAAGGAATTAATACAGGATTTCGGTGTCTTCACAATTAGTAAACATTTTCCAGTGCCCATGGAACATTCCCCAAGATAAATCACATCCAGGGCCTCAAAATTTAAAAAAAAAAATTGAAATGACACAGAATACATTCTCAGAGCAAAGCGGAATCAACTGAAAATGAATCATAGGAACGTTTCTAAACACTTGAAAATTTAAAAATGCACTTCTAGATCATGCATAGGTCAAAGAGGAAGTCTCAAAGGAAATTTAAAAAGTACATAGAACTAGATGAAAACAAAAATATAATGAGTCGAGGTGCAGCTGAGGCAGCTCTGAAGGCCAACACACAGAATGAAATGTTTTAGAAAAGAACAGCCTCAAATCAGTAATCTAAGTTTCTTTCTCAAGAAACTAGAAAAAGGGGGAAAATTTAAGGAAAAAACAAAACAAAATCCCAAGGAAGCAGGCAGAAACAAATCAATAAAACTGAAAAAAGAAACAACACACAAAATCAATGAAACATAAAGCAGTTTAAAAAAAAAAAAGATCATTAAAAGTGGTAAATCTCTAGCAGGACACGAAAGAGAGAATATAAACAGAGAGAAAACACCAATCACAAATCCACGTCAGGACTGAAAGGAGATATCACTACAGATCCTTCAGCCAAAAAAGGGATCAGAGAGAATAGTTTGAACAACCTTACGCTCATAAATGCAAAATCTTACAGGAAATGGGTTCATTTGCCAAGTAGTAACACAGAGAAAACATTTGGCAAAATAGTTCACCCATTCATGGTAAATAGTGAACCGTGAATATAAACTTCCTTGACATGATAAACAACATCTACAGAGAGCCAGTGACTACGTCGCACTTGCTGGTGAGAAACTGGGTGCTTCCCTCTACCATCAGGAACGGAGTGAGATGCCCATTCTCACCACTCCTACCCAACCACAGATCCTAGCCAGCGATAAGGAAGAAAAAGAAATAGGAGGTGCATCAACTGAAAAGGAGGAAATAAAATTTAGTCCCTGTTTGAAGATGACACGGTCATCTGCAGAGAAAATCCAAAAGAATCTACCAAAAAACTCAGAACTAATGACTGAGTTCAGCTAGGTTGTAGGAAGACAAAAACCCAACAAACAAAAATCCATCACGTTTTTATTTAATGAACTGGAAACCAGAACTGAAAACACGATACCATTTACAGTCACTCCAGAAGGCTTCGGGACCACTCAAACAACACATTTGCAGGACTTGGTGCCGGAAACTGCAAAACGCTGGTGAAGAAAACAAAAGACCTAAATAAACGGAGAGAGACAGGCTATGTTCATGAGTGGGGAAACTCAACATAGTAAAAGGGTCAGTTCCTCTCCCCGCCTCTGCCCCGCAATTGATCTATAGGTTTAAAACAATTTAGATTAAAATCCCATCAAGGTCTTTTTGTAGAAAAAGACATAGACGAGCTGATTATTCTTACATTTACATGGATAATCACAGGACTTCGGACTCCCTAAAAACAATTTTGAAAACAAGGACTAAAGCCAGAGGAATCACTTTATCTGATTTCAGGGTATCATACAGAGCTACTGTAACCCAGGCACTGTAGTTTTGACAGAGGGACCGACAGATCAGTGGAATGAAACACAAAATGTAGAAATGGACTCACAAAGATGCCCAACTGCTTTTTGAGAAAGACACCATGACAGCCTTTCCAATAAATGGTGCTGGAGCAAGTAGATATCCATGGGCAGGAAGAAAATAATAAGCCTCTGCCTCAACCTCATATCTTACACAAAAATTAACTCAAACTGATCACAGCCCTAATTATAAAACATAAAACTAGAAGACTCTGCATGACGACGGAGACATCTTTGGCATCTGGGCCACGGCCAAGTGTTTGTAGACTCGACACTGAAAGTACCATCTGTAAGAAGAAAAACTGATAAATTCGCCTTCGTCAAGAAGAAAACCTTTCCTCTGCGAGCGACTCTATTGAGCAGATGAAAATACAAGCTCCAGACTCAGAGAAAATATCTGTGAACAACATATCCAGCAAAATATCTGTATCTAAAATGTACTGCACTCTTAGAACTCAAAAGCAAAAAAATCCAGTTAGAAAACGATAAAGACATAAACAGACATTTCCAGGAAGAAGACATACAGATGGCAATTGGGCACGTGAACACATCTTCAATATTATTAGGCATTAGAAAAATGTAAATGAGGGGCACCTGGGTGGCTCAGTCATTTAAGCCTCTGCCTTTGGCTCAGGTCATGATCCCAGGGTCCTGGGATCGAGTCCCGCATCAGGCTCCTTGCCTGTCAGGAAACCTGCTTCTCCCTCTGCCTGCTGCTCCCCCTGCTTGTGCTCTCTCTCTCGTTCTGTGTCAAATAAATAAATAAAATCTTTTTAAAAAGGAAAAGAGAAATGGAAATGGAGACTACCGTGAGATATTACCACACACCTGTCAGAATTCCTGAAATAAAACACAGGGACACAACCAGATGCTGGTCCCCCTTCCCCGCCCTCCATCCCCGCCGCCGCCATTGCTGCTTGTGGATATAAAATAATACAGCCACTCTGAAAAAGAGTATGGCAGTTTCTTTTGTTGTTATTGTTGTTGTTTTAAAATAGTTTTAATTTTTAATCAAGCTTGTTTTATTATTTTCTTCAGATCTTATTTTATTTTTTTCAGTGTTCCAAGATTCATTATTTGCGAGTATGGCAGTTTCTTACAAAACTAAATCATGTGCTTACAGTGCAACCCAGCAGTCGCATTCTCGGCAACGTATCTCAAAATGAAAAAAATATATATTTAAAGATTTTTTTTAAGATTTTATTTATTTATTTGACAGACAGAGATCACAAGTAGGCAGAGAGGCAGGCAGAGAGAGAGGAGGAAGCAGGATCCCTGCTGAGCAGAGAGCCCGATGCGGGACTCGGTCCCAGGACCCTGGGACCATGACCTGAGCCGAAAGCAGAGGCTTAACCCACTGAGCTACCCAGGCGCCCTATATTAAAAGATTTTTAAATTGAAATGCAGGATGCATCTAGTAAAATGCCTGAAGGACACTCATCTTGGGTTTTTGCAGACGCATACACCCATGTAAACCACCAGTCAGGACGTTGCTGGAAGCCAGAATGTTCCTTGACTGGGTACTTCCCAGTCAGTACCCATGGAGGTAATTGCTATTTTATTTCCATCACCATGGATTAGTTTCGACTGCTCTTGAACTCAATAGAAATGGAGCAATACAGAATATAGCAGCAGTGGATTATACTTGTATGTTGTTGGGTGGCACTTCATCATATGAAGATACCACAAATTACCCATTTTATTGTTGATAGGAATTTGGGATTTGATCAGAAGAGTTTGGGACTCTTCTGAATGAAGTACCTAGCAACACTCTTGAGCATATCTTTTGGGTTCATATGCCCTTCTTTCTCTTGGGTATGTAGCTTGCCGTAGCATTCCTGGCTCTTAGAGAAGCCCTGTGTTTCGCTTTACATAATTTGGGTTGGTGCAGGAGGGAAGGTTTCAGGGCACTCCCTTGAGATACTCTCTCCTTCCCCTTTTCCGGCATGGAGGTGGAGGGAAGGGGATCCTAGGATAGTTGTTGTTGTTGTTGTTGTTGTTGTTTTTGCACATAGGAGGCACTCTACCCATGTTTGCTGGTTCGATTGAGGCTTGTGTTGAAGACTCAGAGCTACAGAGCTCCCATCAGCCGAAGACCCACCAAATGCCAGGCACTTAGGAAATCACATTTAATTCGTGCAACAATCCAGAGAAAGAAATACTATCATCCCCGTTTTACAGATGGGGAAACTGAGGCTGGGACAAGGGGTAAAGAAAATTGCCCACGATACCATGGTTGGCATCTGACAGAGCTATCATTCGAACCCAAGTCTGGCATGCTGGGGTGCTTATTGCTGGCTGGGAGATGCCTGGACAATGAGGGGAGGCAGGGACAGTGTGCAGAGGGTAGAACCTATCCCTTAACCAGGCTTGGGGCAGCCAGTTCTCGAGGCAGGGGCCCAGGAGAAGGGCACCCTGGAGGCTTTTCTCCTGAGCTCTCCACCAGCATGGTGGCACCCTTTGAAAGGAAGCCTGAGGGTGCCTGACCAGTTCTCTGAATGACAAGGCAGCGGCAAGAGAGAGAGAGACAAATGAGATGAGAGAGCGACACGGCCAGGCTGTCAGGCCCTCTTCCTGTCATATCCCAGAGTGGAATGCTGGACCCCTCAAGTGCCCAACTGGGCTAGAAGTCCCTGTGATGCCGCCATCAATTCCCATCTGTCCCCGTGATGCCCCCATCAACTCCCCTCTACCCTGCTTACCCAGGAAAGCCTGGGGCCATGCTCTGGGCTATGGGGAAGGGCGGGGCTTCTGTGTTGATGGGGAGCCGTGGTGATGGCATGGTGCTGATTCCTCGGGCCTCACCATTCTGGAACAGGACTTTAGCAGCCCAGACCTCAGCAAGACCTTCAATGTCAGGGCCTTGGAAGAAACCTCTGGCAGGCTCCAAAACTGTCCTCGAAAGGACTGGGTCATGGCGGGCTCAGGAGGTCATGGCTCTTTGAGCCAGAGCCACTGTCCTCTCTACTCCTGCACAGCTCTGGAAAGGGCAGTCCCTTGACTCTGTCTTTCCCAGGGGTAATTTGTTTAGACCGTCCCCGGGGCCCCCTTGAGCTCCGGGAAGAAGGATGGGAAGTCTTTGCCCCTTCTCCCTGGGAGAGTCCCTCCATGTAACTAAGACCACTAAAAATGAAAGTCCAGAGTAGAGAGGCCCAACTGGCCTCGAGTTCACCCAACCTGGGGAGGCCCCCCAACAGCCACCTTTGTAAAGGCCTTTGATGAGACTCTTAGTCCTCCTTACAGAGACATCAGGAAATAGGCATGACTGGAAGCATCAGAAAGAGGACAGGAATCTCCAAGTGGGAATTAAAGATAAGAAAGGAGTGCTGTCTGGACAGTAGGGAAGTGGGGAGGGGGAGGCCCTGGAGCAGGAGGTGGGGGACATGCTGGGGACACTCTGCAGGGAGGAAATGCTGGTGCAGGACAAAGGAGGCCGGGAGCTGCTTCCCTTCATGAGCTTTCCCCTTGGCTGTCCTGGGGGACCTTGGGGAAGCCTGGTCTGCAAGGAGCAAAAGAACACAAGATTCTCAGGAGAAATATTTAAACATGCCCTTCAAAGACAGGGAAGCTGCCAGCTGGTGCTAGTGGGGAGAGTAAACACCAAAAATGAAGGCCAGAAAACAGAACAAACTAGCACCATCCCCTTCTCGCTCCCCCGCAAAAGCCCACAGAAGGAAAAGGAAGACTGGAGGGAGGTTAGAAAGTCCAGAAAAGGGAAGTACAAAGTGAGTACAAGACGCCCGGCACAGACCTGGGGCGAGAACTTCTGTGTGTGTGACATGACCCGGAGCCCCTTCCCCAGCCGCCGCCCCCCTCCCCACCTCACATAGGGCAGTGGGCAAGGCCAGCTCCTCCCTCCACGGAGAGCACCAGGCTGATGAGTGGCAGTCTTGTGGTGTGGGTGGGTGCACCTCGAATGGGAGGGAATCCCTCTGTGATTGGGGAACTGGGCCCCAGCTAGTTGTGCAAGGGGCAGACATTCAAATAAAAGCTAGTTTCTGCCCAGACCAAAGGTCTGTACGCACTCAGATGCAACATTTCTTGTTAGGTCCCTCTGCCCTCACAGATGTACCATTAAAGCCCTGCCCACATCCCCCCTCCGTACACCCCCTCCCCCTTAGTGCATGGCCTGTGGTTGCCCTGCAGAGGTGAGCTGGTTTCATATCAGCTCTCTGGCAGGAAGGAATGAAAAAGGCATTGACGTGTAGCGTTGGCCAATTCCCAGTGTGAAGACTCTCGGCGGGGCCAAGTTCAAGCTGTCAACTTAATGTCACTGGAGGGTCAGTTGGGTAGCCTGAGTCGGCTGTGGGGTTTAGGGGCCTATCATAACAGTGTTTACTAAGTATATAGCATGTACTAAATATCTTACGTGCATCATCTTATTAATGCATACAGAGCAAAGCTCAGAAAAATAGTTAACTTGCCCTGGGTCCCTAACTACTAATGGCAGAGTCAGGAATTCAGAAGAACATACCTGTATCCGTCTGCCCAGCACCCGCGCCCAGGTTTGCGTCTCAGGAACGCGGGTGCTCTACAGTGACCGCAGGCACCGAAGACCTTTTGTTTACATGGGTTATTAATATTTACTGGTGCAGAAATCAAAACTGAGAACTTATTACAATGTCATTCTCTTAAAATAACAGGAATGAAAACTGTTCCGTAATAACATAAATAATACTTTCAGGAAAATAGTTATATTTTCCCAGATGAAAAAAAAAAAGGTCAGTGGGAAGAGTGGCCGGATCCCCGAAGCTGCTTCAGCCCCCGTCCGTCATGACTGCTTCGACTGATGCCTGTGGAGGGACACCAGCCGCCCAACAACTATGTAGTTAGAAAAGGGAAGGCGTCAGGGGCCCCTGGGATGCGTTTGGGAGACCCCTTTGGACCACATTTTAAGAA
Source organism: Mellivora capensis (assembly GCA_004024625.1). Taxonomy (NCBI): domain Eukaryota; kingdom Metazoa; phylum Chordata; class Mammalia; order Carnivora; family Mustelidae; genus Mellivora; species Mellivora capensis. The sequence goes on from PISX010000543.1 coordinate 47,307, forward strand.
CAACCCGGTAGATGCAAGCCAAGAGGTACCAAATAACACACAGTGAAAACTAAGCTTCCTCTCTCCCCACTTCGCCTGTTTCCCTCACAGGGCACCTACACCAGCAGCCCCTCCCCCACTGGGTGCATCCTCGGTCCCTCCAGCCTGGAGGCATTTTGTACTGACACAGAAGTTTGCACACTATTCCTGAACCAGCCCCCACAAACCAGGGAGCATCCTTACCACCTGTATCTTCTGCCTCCAGTGTAAATACTTGTAAGATCAATTCCTACAGGCGGAATTAGAACAAAAGAAGCACACATTTGATTTCTTTTTCTTTTTAAAGATTTTATTTATACAGAGGCAGAGGGACAATGAGAGAGGGAACACAAGCAGGGGGGTGTGGGAGAGGGAGAAGCAGGCTCCCCCAGTGACCAGGGAGGCCGAGGTGGGGTTCAATCCCAGGAACCTGGGATCAAGACCTGAGCAGAAGGCAGATGCTTACCAACTGAGCCACCCAGATGCCCCACATTGGATTTCTTTTTTTTTTTTTTAAGATTTTATTTATTTATTTGACAGAGATCACAAGTAGGCAGAGAGGCAGGCAGAGAAAGAGGGGGAAGCAGGCTCCCTGCTGAGCAGAGAGCCCAATGCAGGGCTCAGTCCTAGGACCCTGAGATTATGACCTGAGCCAAACGTAGAGGCTTAACCCACTGAGCCACCCAGGCACCCCTTTATTTTATTTTTTTAAAGGTTTTTATTTAGGGGCGCTGAGTCAAGCTGAAGGCAGATGTTCAACCGATGACCCACCAGTTGACCCACCGATTGACCTACCCAGGTGCCCCAAAATTTATTTTTAATTTAAAGATTTATTTAAGAGAGAGCAAGGGAGCACATGTGCACAGGGAGAGGGGCAGAGGGAAAGGGAGACAAATAGACTTCCCACTGAGCGGGGAGCCTGCCCGGGAGCTCAATCCCAGGACCCTGAGATCATGATGGATGCTTAATCCACTGAGCCACCCAGGCGCCCCCCACATTAGATTTCTAATGGACATGGCCCAACAGCAATCCCTGGTGGGGGACCCAATTTCTACTCCCTCCAGCAATGGGTAGGCATGACTTCCTAAACTTCACCAACATGCGAGGTCAGGGCCCAGGGCAACCCCACTAAGTTTCAGAGTGGGGCTTGAAAGTCGCATCTATCTGGGCAGCCCACCTAGCGCTCTCCTTCTGTGCGACAAGCAGTCCCCCAGTGTTTACCGAGCATCTTCACCCAGAGGGGCATCCGGACTAGGTGTCAACATCTCTGCAGGATGCTTTGGGGCTCCACCCATCTCCCTTTGGGTATCTCTTGAACCTTACACAGATATAATCACTGGACCATGACGTTCTAGAACCAAGGTGTCTCACACCATACTGTGCAAACAAATCCCCGGGGGGATCTGGTGAAAATGCAGTTTCTCCTTCCGCAGGCCCGTGGTCTGCATTTCTGGAAGTGCGTTCAGGTCTTGCCATCACACATTAATCAGCAAGCGTCTAGGAACAATTCTCAAACTCCAGCATAATAAATAAGATGCCCTGGAGGGCTTCCAGCTTCTTGGGTCCAACACCCAATCCTGGGGATTCTGATTCGGCAGGTCTGGGGTGGGGCCGGAGAATCTTTCTTCTTAACCTGCTCCCACGTGATGCTGATGCTGCCCCCTACAGACCACCCCCTGGAGTGAACACGGGAGTGCCAGGCCCTGCCTCACTCACCTGGGGCCTGTGACTGCCCCGGACAGTCGTGACCCAGACAGAGGGCACATCCTGGGTGAGGGATGGACGGAGTGGGAGGGAACCAGTGCCCGCAGGAGCTCCCGCCCCACAGGGTTCAGCTTTCAGAAGAGATAGAAGAGGCGGCAGGTGCATACACCTCACGGTCTACAGCTTTGATCTGAGGCACGAAGGGTTATGATCGCCTTCTTCACAGACTCCTGCCTCCTGACTACTCAGTTCTTGCCGGTGCTTACCCCTGCCACCTGCCGTGGTTTGGTGGGCAGCGTCTGCAGGCCCAGCGGCTGGGCTCTGGGGAGCTCTCGACCACCTGGGAGACTAGGGAGTCTGGTAGGCAGGAGGGGGAGAGGAAGAAGACTAGATGAGGATCATGGGCTAGTTCTTCCCCTTGTCAGTTGGTTCTAAGCTTTCAAACCCTGCCCTCCAGTGTCTGTTTCCTGCTAAGCATCACCCTGTGACAGAAGAATGGGGAGGAGGGGTTCTCCCTCCTGTGACTGTCACCCAGGCCCTGCCCCTGGGTGCACTGGAGAGAAGCGACCTCTCCAGGGGCTGTTTTCTCAAAGAACTCCCTGGAGCTTCCTTTTTCTTCTAAACTGACGAAAGGAAGAGGCAGCCCTGTCTTCTGGTAGATACCATGATGCCTGGAGGTGTCGCCAGCAGCCCTCTCCGGGCCCGGGCCAGAGCTGGTCTGAGCGCGTCAGAAAGATAGATAGAGCCATCACACTGTCCATGGGTGACCATGGACCCTCCCGTGGGGCCGCCATTCCTTTCGCACCGTCCCAGATGGGATGCCTGCAGGGTTCCCTCTGGCCACGCTCAACTTTGTGGGTGTGCGTGAGGCGCTGGTTCTGCCCAGGACTGGATGTTGCTGGGTGGACACGAGGTCAGAAAGGAGCCCAGGAAGGGAGGGAGGGTGTGGGTCAGGGAGGGACTACAATGACGGACAGCAAGGGCAGGAGGAGGCGGATGGTCTGTGGAAAGCTGACGACCCACTGGGATCTAAGAATCGCTGGTGCAGGAAGGAGGAAAGGTGGGAGTGGGGTCAAGACTGGGGGCCTGGGGACTGAGGTATGAAGGCCACAGGTGGTGTGATAGGGAGAGCCAGGAGTTAGGATCACGGGAGTGAGCGGCTGGGAATGTGCAAGACATGGCCGAGGAGGGGAGGAGTTCAAGGAACCTGTTGGCCCCGGAGCTGGAGGAAACCTGCACTTTGGGGGAGGATATAATAGGGCTTCCAGGTCCCCCCTGTTCTGGGGCACATGGCCTTCTACAGTGTACTTGATGGCTCCAGCTAAAACATTCCTTCCATCCCCCGACTCCTTGGTTGTGTCTGGGCTCTGTGACTTGTTGTGACTGACGGGATGCTGCCGAGGGGACATCGGTGACTTCTGATGCTATGCCTGAAGACACTCTTCAGTCTCTGCTTATGCCTGAGGACCCTCCTCCCACCCCCCCCCCCCCCGGCCCATCACCATCACCACCAGGCAAGGAAGCTGGTGTGGCCAGCCAGAGGACGGGAGGCGGTGTGGAAAACTGGGACACCCCCGGTCGAACACCAGTACCCACTGCCACATGGGGACACCCATGCCCCACAGATTCACACCACAGTGTCAGCGCGATGTTAAGCCCCTAAGTGTGAGAGTGTCAGGCTGCAGACATGTGTGGATTGTGAAATCATCAAGAATTATTAAAAGGGAACGTTAGAGATTGTTAGCTAAGATCTAGGTTCGTGAGACAAGAACAGTTTTTAGTCTTTTTTTCATTTTTATTTTGAACTCTTTCGAGTGGACTGCCTTGCTATTTATTGTCAAAAGTATCCAACATATGTCATTAGGTGTAGACAAAGGGACCTCCACCACTCCCCCAGAAAACTCTCAGAGCTCCAGCGTCTGCCCCACCCGGATGGACTTCTTGCTGCTGCGTGGGAAGGCTTCAAGAGAGGAGGTGGTGTCTTGCACGATCCAGGCAGGATGAGAAGGGTCATGGGTGTGGCCAACACCCTCAATGACATTGGGACGTGACACAGCACAATAGAGAAACAAGCAGAACTTCGGGGAGAGAAGATGACACACTGGGCAGCAGACAGAGCTCCACGGTACTGGCACCGCCAGTCCCTCTTGGAAATTTACCTACAGGTGTACCACTTGAACCTGAAGGGTGAGCCTCCATGAGAACCAGGCTCCACGCAGTCCATGAGCCTGGCCTCACCCTGTCTTGATTAAACAGAGCATGAAGTTTCTGGGATGTTGAGGTTGAGACAGGAAAGGAGCAGCAAAAATGGCTGGGTCAACGTCAGATGTCAAAATTCCACACAATGGAAGTGTGTGAGATGAAAGGAGAGGGTCAGCAGGCTAGGTCAGGGGTTGACACAAATGAAGGGCATGTCAAATGAAGGAGTCAGAGACCTAGGCAAAGTCAAGGTCAGAATCTTGGGGTGTGCACCTTACTGATACTTCCACCTGTCCCCACTATGTCTAGGGCGATGGCCAGTGCCTGAAGGGCCAGCCCTGTGCCCTGGTGGAGAATCTTCTGGGAATGATATTCAGTGTCTCAAGACAATGAGAAGGAGTCCTCTGCCAGTGGTGGATAGGTAGAGATTTAATAGATACATGCCTGGTCTCCTCACCTCTGGCCCCACAGTAGGGGTAACTCTCAGAGGCTCCCTGAGCTTCCCCTAAGGCCAGGGTGCCACTTGCCTTCTACAGTGCTACCCTCATCATCACATTCCCTTCCCTGGCCCGCTTTCCCCTCTCCTGCAGTGCTTCCTAGGATCCCCTGAAAATACACCAGTTATATCTGCATTCCACTCCAGGCTTTGCACCTAACCGGCAAACCCAAATTAAGATGGGCATCGATAACGTCTCAGGCACTCCACCAAATCATTCATTCATAGGCATGTCTATATATTCATCTAATCCTCTATAAAGTCAGCATCATTAGCTTTGTTTTACAGAAGAGGAAAGAGACAGTCAAAACCATAAATAATACTCTCAAAGTTACTAAGAGGTGGACCCAGGATGTGATGCAGGACTGGTTTGCCAGGCTCATCAGAGCGCACCCCTCACGCCCTGCTCTCCGCACAAAGGCAGCAAGTTCTTAGGCCCATCTCCCTCTTCGTCCATCTTGTCACCTTTGGCCTCCCTCTTCCCCCATCTCTCTGTGGACAGGCTACTGAAGAGGGGAGACCCAATCCCAGGAGACTCATGGAATGTTCCTTTGAAGACCTTGTCTAAAGTCTTCATTTTATGGATGAGGAAACAGCCTTGAAGGGACAAGTGACATTTCCAAAGCACACAGGCATCCCTTTCTGAATTGGTGCTTTGCACCATCTGTGAAGAAGGTTCACGGGGTCCTGTGTTATGGAAAAGGAGCAAGGCTGCAGCCCGAGCGCAATGGCAGAGCAGGTATTGGCCGCCGTGGGGGCCACAAGAGGCATCTTCCATCAGACATTTTTTCTTGGGCCAGGTGCTCTGGGACACCCTTCACCTACAAGCTGACCTGGGGCATCCCGCTACGAGCCAAAGTGTTCAGCCTTCTCATTTGATGGAGCGGGAGCCAAGACTTATCAAGGCATCCTTATCTGCCCTTGTCTCCAGGACTGAGCTGGGATTTGGCCATGGCCTCTGGTTGGATCATCACACACAACAGGAACCTGGAATCAGAAAGGAATGGCCAAAACCCAACCTAGACACCTGGGCTCACTCCAGGCTGGGGGTTCCTTGAGGTGAAACTGTTCAGTGGAGTTTGGTCCCGCAGGGAATGGGGTGCAGAGAGGGACAGCAAATGGTCAGAGGTGAAGGACCTAGGGGGCGCCAAAGAGAAAAATGCCACCTCTCTTGGGCTATCAGCCCTCTCATTTTGAGGAACAGGACCCAGACTTCTGGTTTAAACCCTTCCATTTGCAAGCTTTAAGAAAAAAAAATGCTACTCACTGACCACAAGACATTGGTGCCCCCACCCTCCCTCAACCCTCAATACACACACATAATCTCAGCCTTCAATTGCTTCACAAATTCCCAGAACACCTCATACCACCTCTCCCCCACTCAACTCCACCCAACCCCACCCAGCCTAGTCCCCTTAAGGCAGAGCTCCCCAGGGAGAAGCACAATCCTTTCTCTGTGCTTTCAATCATTCTCACAATCTCTGTGAGCAGAGACAATCCTTTGAGCAAACCCAGCATTGAGGAACAGCCACTGGCAGATGTCGTGGCCACTCACAGACACCCAACCAGATACAAAAAGAAGAACTCTATCCCCTTCTTGTCATTCTGAAAGACTGTGAATCCTGGAGTCCTCAATCATCACACAGGAAACAGAAGACTTCCTGTTCAGTAAGGACGTTGAATTCATAAAGATTCTGCCTTCTCAAAGGTGAGGAGTTCTTTGAGGGTCAAGCAAATGCCTAAGTAGACCATCAATGCACCTATAAGGCAATTAATTGTATAGCAATACTGACAAGGGGTGAATTTATAAGATGGGGTGCTCAGATGTAAAATTTTTTTGTTGTTTTTTTGGGTTTTTTTGCTAAGAAAGGAAAGCTTTCCTGAATGATGGGTTTTTGGTGACTGATTGAGAAAATCTGCCTTTCTAAAGTCAGTTAAGAACAAGAGGATCTCTGAAAAACCATTCAAGAGGAAATCACTTGCCAACTGCTCTGTATAAACAAAAACCAAACACGGTGTATGAAGAAATTTTAGGGAAAGGGAAATACTAATTAGAAAAAACGTTGCAGATGGGAGGATGATTTGCTACTGGACCAGTTTCTTTAGAAGACTAGACCCAAGGAGCCTTACAATCAGGACTGCTGTTTTGTCTTTCGAGGAGGTAGGATTTTACCCTCCTGAAGGCAGGGAGATATCCTCTTGGGATGCATCCATTCTGCTCTACTAACAAAGAGGCAGGTCAGAATTTTCTCTGAGGAGAGAGGGGCATGGGGGCTACTTGGAGGTATCTATTTCAACTTTTTCTCCATAAACTCTGGAGTGGCCCAGATTTTCAGTTAGAAACTCTCAGAAGTTTGCATAGGTTTTCGTCAGGCTGTGTACTACTTACTGGCACTTCAGTCCCCAATCTGACTAGCAGGACAGCTCTAAGGGGGAGCTGTGGGGAGTGAAGGATCAGTAAATCTTTAACAAGTGGCTCTCCTGAGGGGGGGGGGGACCCTGATTTCTAGTGTTTGTGGATTTCTATGGTGTAAATATCCTCACTATGGTTGATTTCAAGTTATGGAGCCCCTGAATGTTGAGCTGGGGAGATAAGCACACGATTGGTTTTTTATGACCAGGATAAGCCAGCCCCTGCACACCACCACTTTTGGGTGTCTTATCCCTGCAGACTGCCCTTTCTCTGCTCAAAGACTTCACCAACTCCCAGGCTAGAGGATGCTGCCCCTGCAAGGTCCTAGGTGGCATCCAGGGCTCCAGCTGTCTGCTGCGCAATGGCCTTGGGGCAGACTTTGCAGCAGACTCCAGCAGGGCTAGGTGGCAACAGGGTCCTTCTGCCTCCCTCCACCACCCCATGCCAGGCCATCTCTCTCCCAGAGTTGTTGGTGGTGCCTGGCAAGTTGGCAAAATAGTAAACGCAGTTAGAGGTGGACGTGGGAGGGGACTGGTGTAAGCGGTTCTCTGTTCAAATGGCATGAGCAATGCTGACTCGGTTTGCCTTCACCTTTGCCAAAATTCCCCAGAAACTGGGCTCCTGGGCTCAGTCTTGCACCAGTTGTTCCTTGGGCTTCCAAGCTGTTTGGAGATTCTGCTGAAAACCTGCCAGCCTACCCAAAAATGCTCTCCACAAAGCCGACCTGTCCGTATCCAGACGGGAAATCAGAAATTGTCCATACAGTTTGCACGGTCAGCCTGGGTTTCTCCAGAAGTAGGGCTGGTTGGGTAGAGGCAAGTCCAGAGCTGGAGGAGTCAGCCATAAGGGGGAATTTGACTGGAAATGACAGTACCCCGGCCAGGGCGTATGACACGGTCGTTCCCCCGGCCCCCGACCCCATGTGCCTCATTTTCCAACGGCCACTGCAGAAATGTGAATTTTGTAGGAAGGAAACATTCATTAAGCAATTTAGAAGGAAGAGTGCTAGAGACCCCAGATTCAGGGTGGGAATTATGATGTAGGAACCAGCTACTTTTCAGACTGGTGGGAACCTACTAAAAATTTCGAAGGGCAGTTCGCATGGAAGGGACTGTCCTGGTACACCACTCTTGAGTGGAATTCATTTTCCAGATTAACTACAGAGAGAACTGGTGCGGGAACTTGGGGAGCAGGGTACATCAGCCAGAACAGGACTAGAGCTGGGGACTGGCCTCAGAGAAGGATCAGTGCAGGGAAGGAGGAACCCCAATATTTGCTGAGGGCCCGGTAAGTACTAGGGGGTGGCTTTTCTCATACATTATAGTAGTCCCACGAGGTGTTACTTTCTCACATTACAGATGAGGAGCTGAGGCTCAGAGAGGTAGATTAACTCATCCAAAGTCACAGACTGGTAGGTTCTACGAAAGCCCATGCTCCCTTCAGGGAGGTTTCTGTCATAAGTAAAAAGGATGGAAAATGAATGCTGAAAATCCTATGGGAAAGTCCTATGAAGGCAAGCTCTCTAGTGGTTCTTTTTTTTTTTTTTTCTTTGTTTCAAGCCAACCCTGGGTAAAATATCTCAGAGCATATCTCGGCAGAACTCCAGCTACCAGTCATGACATGATGCCTCATGGCTCAAGGCTGTTCTGAGCTCTTCCCCTGTCCGCTCCCATCCCTTCTTCTTCCCATGAGGTTGCTCCACTCCTCCCAAACTGTACTGTCCTCTGAATCCTCCTCACGGCCCTCACAGGAGGTCTACTGAGTGACCTGTAGATCCACATGGGCCCCATCAAGGCTGTATGACGTGAGCCAAGCTGACCTGCTCTGGTGTCCTTCCTCAGGGTCCTCTTATACTCAGGGATGGGGCTGGCCTTCTAGAATTTCACTATGACAGCACTATGGGCCTTTAGGATATGATAATTTTTGCATTAGAGGACATCCTCGGCCCTGCCTACTGAATGACCGGAGAGTAGCATCCCCTAGTCGCAGTGGCAACCAAGAAATAAAATAAATAAAATAAAATAAAATAATAACCCTACACACTTTCATGTGCCCCCACCATGCTACATGATTCCTGGCTAAGAACCTTTTTAGCCCCCTCAGCCATGAAGACCCATTTGCAAGTCTAGGAATCTCAGCTTCCTTCCAGAGACCCCACACAGTGCAAAATCATTGCTCCGTGATTGGACGCAAGGATGCATGTGGCTTCAGGAATGCACACGAGAACAACTTCAGCTCTCATTCTCCTAGATACGTGTCCTTACCACTTCTAACTCTCGCATCATCACCTCTAAACCAGGAACGATAGCAGCACCCCCTCTGGTCGGGGTGGGAGGAGTTATCTAGCACTAAGTCCAATGCCAAGGCTGTGGGCAGCACTGGTTTGGGGCAGCGTGGCGGGATCTCCCTCTGTCTGTGCTGTGCAGCCGGTGGCCTTTTCCTTCATGACACTTAGTGTCAAAGTAATTGAATTAACGGCTGATGGGCTCATTTGTTTACTGCCTACGCCCGCTGTTAGATCACAGGGTCCACAAGGGCAGAGAGGACCTGGATCTCACCTTGCTCAGGGTTGAGTCCCAGGGCCTGGTACATAGTTGGTACTCGGTAAACAGTTGTCAGGTGGGTGAAATCCTATAATCATCGCCTCATCTTTGTTGTCTGCAGCCCACCACCTTTCCTGGCCAAGTAACCACAGAAATCATCTTCCCTGACTCATGCAAAAAGCCATGATGGAAACCTCAGCCCCCACAAAGAACTATGACATGACGACGGTATATGACTATGAGGGCATAACCCCATGCCAGAAGGGGGAGGTGAGGGCCTTTGGAGCCCAGCTGCTGCCCCCGTTGTACTCCCTGGTGTTCATCATTGGCCTGGTTGGCAACATCCTGGTGCTCCTGGTCCTCATGCAGCACAAGAGGCTCAAGAGCATGACCAGCATCTACCTCCTCAACTTGGCCATTTCTGACCTGCTCTTCCTCTTCACGCTGCCCTTCTGGATCGACTACAAGCTGAAGGATGACTGGAGCTTCAGTGATGACACCTGTAAGTTGCTCTCAGGGTTTTATTACACAGGCATATACAGCGAGATCTTTTTCATCATCCTCCTGACAGTGGACAGGTACCTGGCCATCGTCCACGCCGTGTTTGCCCTGCGGGTTCGGACCGTCATCTTTGGTGTCATCACCAGCTGTGGCGCGTGGGCCCTGGCCCTCTTGGCCTCTGTCCCAGGCTTCTACTTCTCCAAGATCCAGTGGGAGTTCTCCCATACCACCTGCAGCCTCCACTTCCCTCATGAAACCCTCAAAGCCTGGAAACAGTTCCAGGCTCTGAAACTGAACATGTTGGGTCTGGTTTTGCCCCTGTTGGTCATGATCATCTGCTACACAGAGATCATACGGATTCTGCTCAAACGACCCAATGAGAAGAAGGCCAAAGCCGTCCGTCTGATCTTTGTCATCATGGTGGTCTTCTTTCTCTTCTGGACTCCCTACAACCTGGCCATGTTGGTCTCTGCTTTCCAAGACAGCCTTTTCGACGACGAGTGCAGGCAGAGCAAACAGCTCGACCTGGCCATCCAGGTGACGGAGGTGATCGCCTACACGCACTGCTGCGTCAACCCCGTGATCTACGCCTTCGTAGGGGAGCGGTTCCGCAGGTACCTGCGCCAGCTGTTCCGCCGGCTGCTGTCCACGAGCTTGGTTAAAAGGCTCCCCTTCCTCTCCATGGACAGACTCGAGAGGGCCAGTTCTGTGACACCCTCCACCGCGGAGCAGGAACTCTCCGCTGGGTTCTGACTCGGGCCCCTGGAGGCCGATCTGGGACCCAGCCTGCCAGGCAAGCTGACCCAAGCCGAGGCAGGCTGGGACACCAGGCACAGTGTGGAATTGCAGCCATGTGGGGGTGAGTGAGTTTAAAGGCAGTCTAGACTAAATCACTTCTGGGATGACTGAATCCTCTCCAAGAACTCCTCCCTGGTAGAAAGGAGGTGAATGAGCGAAATTGGACATTCCGGAAGACTGGAACAGAGGGTGCCAGGGAAAAGCTTGGGCCCAAATGGGATTTCATGATTTGTGAGCATTAACATTTGTAAGCAGAGCCGCTGAGCATCCCGGGGCCCCTGCCCCTGCCCCCACCACCAGTGAACTTGGAAGTGGGGATTTCCAGCTGACTCCAATCTGAGCAGTTGCAGGAGCCAGCAGCCTCCTCCCCACCCTCACCTGCCCCCACCCCGCACCCCACTGCAGAGTTCAGGCTCTTAGACACCCTGAGGAACAGAGGACTCTATGATGGAACAACTCGAGCCCTAGTGGGAAATAGGATTGGGGAACAGCCCTCAGCAGTGGAATGGAGAAAGGCCTTGGCCAGAATTGTTACATTTGCAAAAACCAAACAAGGCAGGCAGTGGGCTAGACACAGATCACATGCATAATACATTTGACTTCTTGAAATGGCCACGGAGGGGAGGGAGTCATTATTCCCATTTACCAGTTTCTTCTTTCTGAGTATTTTCCAGAATCTCCCTTCCTTGTAAATCGGATGAGGCGGGAGTAGATTCTGCTGGCTTTATTGCAAAAACTAATATCAGGCAGAAGGAGACAGGGTCGATTTCCCTTCTCCGCTTCCCCACGAAAGCCTTCTGGTTTTACCGATCAGAGCTCCGGCTGTTACCCTGGACCCATCCGCAGGAAAAAATGACCTGGTGTGCAAGCTGACAGTGTCTGAGGCTGAGAGAGAAGGGGGTGAGGTGGGGATGCACCTTCACGTGGAAGGTTGAGAGGACCCTTAACTCAAAGAAACATACTTCCCCTCGGTGTCCTTAACACCTGATCTCTCACCAGGGACCTCCTGGTCATCATGTCTTTCTTCCCTTTTCCCTAGGATGTGTATTCCTTTAAAAATAATTTTCCCAATAACAACAACAACAAAAAACAAACAGCTTAAAAACTCAAAGGGGAAAAAGAAAACACCCAAAGCGCCCAATTCTCACTACCCAAAGACAACGACTGTGCCCTCTTCTATGTATTCTCTGTTCGTTTGGTGTTTGCTATCTCCTGTGTGTATTCACAATGATGACAAAGATGGACTTCAACTGTACTCCTTTTGTTTTTTGTTCTTAAGTAGCAGTATGTTGGGATCACTTTCCCAGGTGAATAAATAATATTAAAGCACTTTTTCTGAAGACTGCACTGAGTTCCACAGCAGGGCTACACCCTAATTTATGCCACCCATTTCCCCATTATTGTTTGCACAAGTCAGTTCCATCTAGCAGTGACCAGTGTCGACTTCTCTGAGTTCTCTGAGCCGTGGGAGGCACACAGGTACAGGGACACCCGGAGACGCCAGCCGGGGTGGATGGGGCTGTGATGGAGTCCATGCGCTGGGCAGCAAAGGGGAGGAAGGAATTCATCAGTCAGAAAGGACCCTGAGGGAGTGGGTGTCCCATCTTACAACACAGTGACATCATCGGGCTGGCTGCTGTCTTTTTGGACCCTAGGATTGTGCTTTTATCCAGCCACCCTCCCCATCATGCAGGGACCTACTATGTAGGCATGCTTTCTTTGTGTAAAGAGGCCGGTATCATGAAGGCCTGGATAGTTTTTATCTGGGAAGGAGACGGTCACACTGCCCTGGCCTTATGTTTCCACCCAGAAAATGGGGACAAATCCAGGCTTTGGGAGTCACGCGGAAGTCAGTTTTCCACTTGGAAACCTGCCAGTTAGTCTCTGCAGCGTGGAGAGAAGGCATAATGGAATTAAAAAAACACTTGTCTGCCACTTTGGTCAAATAAGACGGCATCAAGAAACAATGTTTGAGCCACAAAACTGTCCTAACGAGAAAGGTTGTCATGACGACGTCCTCCAGGTCCATTTCTGAAAGAACGCTTCTGTTTTAACTCGTCACAAAGGCAATAATGTTCATTGTAGAAAACCGGAAACAGATAAGAAGGCCAAAGAAGAAACCAGAAGCATTTGTAGTCAGTTGCCACTACCTGTGTGCAGCATCTCTTAGCACACTAATGTCGCAGGGCATCTCCTTCCTGTGTTGGTTTACACACACACACATCTGCAGTCACACAACATTTGCGTAGCTGTGGTAAAACCGGACCCCAGTGAGCGCTTACTAAATGCTGGTTGAACGGATGTATCTCTGAGCCCCCAGTTTCTTTATAAAGTGAGGCTAAGACGAGTATCTACCCCCATGGGGAGCAGATTTAACCTGAGGACTGAATGAAGCAAAGCAAGGAAAGTGGGTGATTTCTTTGTAAGTTTTTATTTTTATTTATTTTTTTATTTTTATTTTTATTTTATTTTAATTCCAGCCAGTTAACATACAGGTTTACGATAGAGGGATTCAACACTTCATACAGCAGCCGGTGCTCACCCCCAGGGCCCTGATTTCACTGATTTCACCAACCCCTCCCCTCCCCAGCGGTTTGTTCTCTGTAGTTAAGTCTGTTTCTTGGGTGACCTTTCTCCAGATCTATCAGATAAGAGATCTGACGCCCCCTGTCAGGGCTCCTCCTCAGTCACTCCAACCCTTCCTGAGATGCCTTCCTGCCTCCAGCTCCGCTCCTTGCTCCCGTGTGGGGGTCTCGCCCCGCTTATTGCTGTTTCTAGCATTTCGTCCTTCAGAAAGGTTGTCAGAAGAGCCCAAAGACTTCCGCCTCTCTTATCCAGATTCCCCAGCTGACAGCATTTTACCACCTTTGCTCTAATTTATCATTCTCTCGCTCCCTCCCTCTCTGTCTCAAAAGATAGACAGGGAGATAACTAGATATAAATGTACTACCTTTCTCCAGCACCATTTGAGAGCAGGGTGCAAATATGATGTCTCATCAGCTTTTTGTACTTCAGAATGATTTTACTAGAAACAAGGATGCTCTTCCATGGGATCGAGGCAGTAACGAACTGACACAAGATCAACCAGGTAATCGTACCTTCTTTCCAATTTTGCCCATTTTGTAAATAATGTCCTTCATAGTCCCAAGACCTAGAATTGTTTAGTTAGTTGGAATGCCTTCTTAGTTGTTTTCAACCACAAACACTTCTTCAGGCTTTTCTTGTCCTTCCTGACCTCAGCATCTTGAATGCCATGGTTACCCAGCTGATGGTTCCTTGTTGTGGGTTTCCTGATGTTTCCTGAGGATTTGGGTCAGGTTATGCAACTAGAGCAGGAATCTCACAGAAGTGATGCTGTGTTGTTCTCCGTGCATCGTATCCGGAGGCGTTTGGTGCCAACCTGTCCCATCACAAAGGATGTTAAACTCTATCACCTGCTTTAGAAAGTCTCCATCAGGTTTCTACACTGTAAATTATATTATACTTAATAATTAATAAGTGCCTATTATTAGTGGGCATTTCACTATAAAAAGTAAAAGCATCTTTTCTCCTCCACCTATGTATTCATTCATTCATTTATTTATATCATCATGACCTCATAGATTCCCTTTTTATTTAATGGGATAGAATCTGATATTATCTTTACTGTTTTGATGCACAAACTGTCCCAGATTTATCTACTGGGAGCCCTTCAAGCTGGATCCCACGTCCTTTTGTTATCCTTTCTACCAATTTTTAAGTCCTTTCTTATTTTTGGGCATATAAGGTATAGGTTCTGCATAGCACAAGGAAGGATCAACAAAATGAAAAAGTCACCTATGGAGGGGGAGAAAATATTTGTAAGCCACATATCCATAAGACATTAATATCCAACTTATACAAGGAACTCATACAATTCAAAAGTAAAAAACAAAATAACCCAATACGTAAACAATGGACGTTGGAACACCAAATCAAAAGTAATGACGTACTGTATGGTGACTAATATAACATAATAAAAAATAATTTAAAAAAATAAGCAAAGAACCTGAATAGACATTTCTCCAAAGAAGACATACAAAGAGCCAACAGATACATGAAAAGGTGCTCAACATCACTCAGGGAACATCATCATCAGAGAAATGCAAGTCAAAATCACAGTAAAATATCACCTCACACCGATTAGAATGTCTATTATCAAAAAGACAAGAGATGACAAGTGTTGGTGAGGATGTGGGGAAAAGGGGACCCTGTACACTGTTGGTGGGAATGTCAGTTGGTACAGCCACTATCAAAAACAGTGTGAAGTTTCCTCAAGAAATTAAAAATAGAGATACCATATGATCCAGCAATTCCACTTCTGCTTATAAGTCCAAAGGAAACAAAATCCTTATCTCAAAGAGACATCTGTATTCCCCTGTTCCCTACAGCATTATTCACAGTAGCCAAGGCATGGAAACAACAGAAGTCTCCATCAACAGATGAGGGAAGAAAATGGAATGACCCAAGGTAGAAGTCCCATTCTAAGGGTTTTTTTCTCCAGTTTTATCGAGAAATAATTGAACATAACCACATGTTTACAGCACACAGCATGATGGTTTGATTTACATATATTGTGAGATGATGACCACAATAGGTCTGGCCATCATCTACCTTCTCATACAGATACAATTTTAAAAAATGAAGGAGAAGGGGTGCCTGGGTGGCTCAGTGGGTTAGCCTCTGCCTTTGGCTCGGGTCATGATCTCAGAGTCCTGGGATCGAGCCCTGCATCGGGCTCTCTGCTCAGCAGGGAACTGGCTTCCTCCTCTCTCTCTGCCTGCTTGTGATCTCTCTGTCAAATAAATAAAGTCTTCAAAAAAAAAAAAACAACGAAGGAGAAGAAAAGAGGAAAGAATTTTCTCCCTGTGTGATGCAAACTCTTAGGATCTACTTTCTTTTCTTTTTTTTTTAAATTTTTAAAATTTCTTTTCAGTGTTCCAGAATTGATTGTTTATGTACCACACCCAGTGGGATCTACTTTCTTAACACCTTTCCTATATACCCTACAGTAGTCTTACCTGTGGTCATTATGTCATACATCACATCCCTGACTCATTAATCTTTTAACTGCAAGTTTGTACCTTTTGACCCCCTTCCTCTGATTCCTTCTTCTCCACCCTCTGCCTCTGGTGACCACAAGTCTCATCTCTTTTCCCATGAGTTTGTTGTTGCTGTTGTTTTTAGATTCCACGTGTAGGTGAGATCATACAATATTTGTCCTTCTCTGTCTGACTTACTTCACATAGTATAATGCCTTCTCGGTCTATCCATGTTGTCACACATGGAAGGATTTCCTTGTTTTTAATGGCTGAAAATATATATCACAATTCTTGATCCATTCATCCACTACTGGACACCCGGGTTGCTTCCATGCCTTGGCCATTATAAAAATGCTGCCATGGACATGGGGGTGCAGGTATCTTTTCGAGCTCGTGTTTTCATTTCCTTTGGATATATTCCGAGAAGTGGAACTGCTGGGTCATATGATAGTTTTATTTTAACGTTTTGAGGAAACTCCATACTGTTTTCCATAGTGACTGTTCCCATATACAATCCCAACGGTGCCCAGGCGTTCTCTTTGTGTCACATCCACACCGGCATTCGTTATCGCTTGTCTGTTTGATGATGGTCTTTAAAACAGGTGTGAGGTGATATCTCACTGTTATTTTAATTTGCTTCTCCCTGATGACTACTGATGCTGAGCGTCTTTTCATATGCCTGTTGGCCTTGCATACATCTTTTTGGGGGAAAATAGCTATTCAAGTACTTTGCCCATTTTTAATTGGGTTCTTTGTGTTTTTGCTTTGTTTTGTTTGTGATTGATTTCCACCAGTTCTTTATAGATTAGATACTAACCCCTTATCAGATATGTGGTTTGCAAGTATTTTTTTCCCCATTCTGTAACTTGTCTTTTCACTTGGTTTCTTTTCTTTTTTTTTTTTTTTTATTTCTTCTCAGCGTAACAGAATTCATAGTTTTACACCACACCCAGGGCTTCATGCAATGCGTGCCCTCCATAATACCCACCACCTGGCTCCCCCAACCTCCCACCCCCTTCAGTTGGTTTTTTTCACTGTGCAGAATCTTTTTAGTTTGATGTGGACCCACTTGTTTATTTCTTATTTTGTTACTTATACTTAGGTATCACATTTTAAAAAATCATTACCAAGACCCATGTCAAGAAGCTTTATTCCAGGACCACCTGGATGGCTCAGTGGGTTAAGCTTCTGCCTTCAGCTGAGGTCATTATTATCCCAGGGTCCTGGGATGGACCCCCACATCGGGCTCTCTGCTCGGCAGGGAGCCTGCTTCCCCCTCTCTCTCTGCCTGCCTCTCTGCCTACTTGTGATCTATCTCTGTCAAATAAATAAAACCTTAAAAAAAAAAAGAAGAAGAAGAAGAAGCTTTATTCCAGTGTTTTCTTGTAGGAGTTCCATTGTTCAGGTCTTATATTTAAGTCTTTAATCCATTTTGAGTTAATTTTTTTGAGAGGTGTAATATATAGATTCAGTTTCATCCTTTTATGTGTAATATCCAATAAGTTCTGGTATCTTGTTTTCATTTTTGTCTCAGGGAATTTTTGTATCTCCCCCTTTAATTTCTTCCTTGATCTATCAGATGTTCAGGACAGTGCTATTTAATTTCCATATGTTTGTGAATTTTGCAGTTTTTCTCTTGTTGCTGGTTTCTAGTTTCATGCCATTGTGGTCAGAGAAAATATATGGTAGGATTTCAATCTTCTCTGATTTTCTAAGACTTGTTTGTGTCCTAACATATGGTCTGTCCTGGAAAATGTTTCGTGCACACTTGTATTCTACTGTTGCTGGATGGAATGTTCTGTATATGTCTGTTAGGTGCATTTGGTCTAGAGTGTTGTTCAAGGCTGTTATTTCCTTATTGATTCTCTGTCTGGATGATCTATCCATTGCTTGGAGTAGGGCAACAAAATCCCCAACTATTATTGTATTCCTGTTCAGTTCTCCTCTTAGCTCTGTTAAAGTTTGCTTTACATAATTAGGTGCTCTGATGTTGGGCACATAAATATGTACAATTGTTTTATCTTATTGATGTATTTACTGCTTTGTCATTATATAATGACTTTCTTTTTTAAAAATTTTATATTTTCAGTGTTCCAAGATTCATTGTTTATGCACCACACCCAGTGCTCCATGCAATTATATGCCATTCTTAATACCCACCACCAGGTTCACCCATCCTCCCACCCCCCTCCCTTCCAAAACCCTCAGTTTGTTTCTCAGAGTCCACAGTCTCTCGTGGTTCATCTCCTCCTCCGATTTCCCCCAATTCACTTTTCCTTTCCTTGTCTCTTTTTGTCATTTTTCGTTTAAGGTCTATTTTGTGTGATAGAAGGATAGCTACTCCGGCAATTTGTTTTGGTTACCATTTGTTTGAAATGTCTTTTTCTATCCCTTTACTCTCATTCTTTGAATGTCTTTAAGGCTAAAGTGAGTTTCTTGCAGGCATTATATTGTTCAATCTTGTTTTTTATATATATTCAGCATTCTAAGCCTTTTAATTGGAGAATTTAATCCATCTATGTTTAAAGTAACTATTGATAGGTAAGGGCTTGCTATTGCCACTTTGTTTTCTGTTGGGTTTTTTTTTTTAATAGATCCAATGTTCTTTATTTCTTATGCTGCTGTCTTTTTTTGTGGTTTGATGTCCTTGGGTATCAGTGTCTTTGATTTCTTTATCTTGTTCTTTTGTGTAATTACTTTAGGATCTTCCTTTGTGATTACCATAAGGCTTACATAAAACAGACCCTAACAACAACCCATTTTAAACTGATGAAACTTAATTTCCATAGAATTCATAGATATTACACTTTTACTTCTCCTCCCCCTCACATTATAGGTTATTATGTTACAATTTACATGTTTTTTATATTTTATAACTAATAACAAATTATTATAGTTATAGCTTTTTCCCTACACCTTTGTTTAACTTTTAAACTAGAGTTGTAGTTGAATTATGCACCACTATTACCATATTACAGAATCTAACTCTATCTTTATCATTACCATGAAATTTATGTTACCTCTTTATGTTTTTATGATGTTAATTGGCATTCTTTTACTTCCACTGAAATAACTTCTTTTAGTATTTCTTGTAAGGTAGATCTGGTGGTAAAGTTTTTAATATGTATCATTTTCTTTTCTTCCCCATTTAAAAAAATTTGGTAAAATGCACATAAAACTTACCATCTTAACTATTGTTAAGTGTACAGTTCAGTGGTACTAAATACATGCATAATGTTGTGTTAGCCATCACTATCATACATCTCCAGAACTCTTTTCATCTTGTAAAAATGAAACTCTAAACCCATTAAACAAGATCTTATTCCTCCCTCCCCCCAAACCCTCATATATGTGGAATTGTGCATAAAATATGTGTATTTTGTCTTTTTTATAACTGGCTATTTTACTCAGCATAATGTCCTCAAGGTTCATCCATGTTATAGCCTGGGTCAGAATTTCCTTCCTTTTTAAGGCTGAATAATATTGCCCTTTATGGATGGACTTCTTTTGCTTCTCTATTTATTTGTTAACAGACACTTGAGTTGCTTCCATGCTTTAGCTATTGTGAATAGGCTACTATGAACATGAATGCACAAATATCTCTTTGAGACCCTGCTTTCAATTCTTTTGGCTATATATTCAGAAGTCAAAATGCTAGTAATTCCATATCATTTTTTTTCTTTTATGTACTAAGGGTAAGTATTTTTGTTTTTTAGTGTATGTGTTTTATAGTATGTGGTTTTCAAGTTCATCCAGTTCCCACCACCAGGTTCACCACCAGTAGAATATCCAATCCATTTCTTTCCCCTGCTGAGTGTATCTTGCACTAGTAGGGTGTATCTTGCACTAATCTACTCTCCTAAAGATGGGTGTCAAGATTGCCTCCAACTCAGTGCTCTCATAAATAAAGCTGCAATATCCTCATACAGACTTGGACATGAAATGCGGGATCATGAGGAGGCATAAATTAGTTTGGTCCACATTGCTACTCCCTATGCCTGAAATTTCTTCTTCCCACATCCTTACCAACACCATGTTATACTCCTTTCTAATCTTTGCTAGTCTAAGGAAGGGGACACTCACAGTTGTTTCATTACATTTCTCCAGTTATTGGTGAATTAGAATATCTCTTTATATGCTTGCTAGGCTTTTGAGTTTCTTCTGTAAATTACTTGTTTTTATCATTTTTTCAATTGGGTTTGCTGTCATTTCTTGTTGATTTGCAAAAGCTCTTTGTATATTTTGGATTTTAATTTCTTAATGCCTTAGACATTGCAAATGACTCTTACATTGTCTCAGCTGTATTACTTTATGTATAACATCCTCTGTTGAATAAATTCGTGATCTTGATGTAATAAAATCCATGAAACTTTGTCTTTTGTTTTATGCCATTTACATGTAGTTTAAGAAATCTTTCTCTCCCCTTATGTACCACTGTTATTCCATTTTGTCCTATATAATATTGCCTTTTAGCATAATAGTATTCCATTTCTCATTTAGGTCTTTAATCAGGTGTGTGACTATGATAAGTTGCTTAATGTCTCAGAGACTCCTTCTTTGACATGGAGGTAGTAGTAGTATCTAGCTAATAGGGTAGTAATGAAGATTAAATGAGTCAATGCATTTGGAGTGCTTAAGAGAGTACCTGGCACACAGTACCTTATAAGGGATAACTATTACAATGAAAATACATTTATTTATTTAAGCGCCACATTTACTAAGTTATTCAACATGTGAAAATGTAGCAAAAATTTAAAAGTTGGTTCTAATAACTGAAGCTTGAGAAACACCAACCAAATGGAATACATTTTTATTTTTTCCATATGTAGAGGACTCAGTATTGGCAGGGGCAAATAGGAACCCTGATATTGTCTGATTTTACATTTCCTTCCCTGTCACACTCACTTCTCCTCTTAATGGGGCACCCCACACTCAGTGCAATAACTAACACCTTCTACCATGAAACTCCCTGGATAAATTTTTGAAAAAGAAAACTGATTTTCAAGTCCATAGCTTTCACTCCGTTCAGACATAGTTCAATGCAATCAGATCTCCGTCATGCAAGAATCTGGACAGAGTAGGGTCTTCCTGCTCTGAAGTTGTCCAATATTTATTCCAGTCCTTCATTTCCCATTCCTACTTTCTGTGGAATGGTGTAAAGACTGATACCTGGATGGCAGCAAAAGAACAAGGTTCATAACTGTCTAAGGAAAGCCAGTAGAGCTCCCATTCTGTCCCCACTCCTGGGCACTGTGCCTCTTGGAAGAAGGAAGGGGTTATTCAGCACCACCCACCCCCCTGCCATCCCCTGTGGGAGGGAGTACCTGCCCATGTGCACTACCTGAACCAGAGTTTCCCTCCAGCTTTAGCCTCATGCAGCTGCTACCCTGCCCCATCCCTCTGAAGCATCTGTATCCTCTGGCCACCATGAGTGGGTGGGCTTGCTTGCCTTATGCCAAGGCTTTAGGATCATTTAAAGCACAGGGACCCTGGAAGTCTGGAGCTCTGAGATGTTCTGAAGCCATCAGCAGAAGTTTTGGGTATTGTTAAATTATAGAAACCCTGTAAGTCTCTTTTGCTACCTCATAGGAAAGCAAGAGGAAACAGTCCCTGGAACAGGGCACTGAAGGGGGAAAAGAAGAGCTACCAGTAAACTTCATTTATCCATTTATGTGTTTATCCACTCATCCAAATGCCACTACTCACATGTGCATTCATTTATCCCTTCATTCAGTATAAGCTCCTTGAGAGCAGATACCTGGGGTACGTAGACCACTGGGAGAAGCACCTGCCACCCCCATGGGCACTGGAGCCTTCCATGTGCCAGGATGGGACAGGAGCTGTGTGATGTAGTCAGTCAACATAGAGGAAACAGGCCCAATGAATTGATTTTGGCCAGAGACTTAGAAGTTCAGCACCAACTGACCTTGTAGTTGGTGAATGGTGAAAAATGACCAGAGCATTTTTCTTGGCTCTTAATTTAACAATTCTAAAATTCACTTGGAAAGACAAGGTGTGAGGCATTCTAAGCAAATTTCAAAAGAGAACTATTTTACTGAAAGAGAAATGTGCCTGCTTGTATAATGACACACAATACAAAGCATGCAATGCAAAGATGTCAGGCAAAAAACAAAAACAAAAATAAATCCACCCAAACTAAAAATTAAGATGCCAAAGGTCAAAACCTTTAATACATAAAGCAATCTTACAAAATCTATAGGAAAACCACTGGGATTTTCCCACCACACAATCATTCCGTATACCCAACGATTTTGGGTTATGAACAGAGATATAAATAGATAGGTCACAGAAGAAATGCAATAGTCATTAATATAAAAATACTCATCACAATAGTAATAAGAGAAATGTTAATGAAAATGAGATACTTTTTTTGCCCGATAAGACAGTGGAGAGAGTTTCATTCCATTAATGAAAATACCCAGTGCAGGTAAGGATGTGGTGAACGATGTTTAACAATCATCCGTGAAAGCCACCTGCCCCAGAATGTTCCCCACTTTTCTTTTCACTTCTTATAAGTTCTCCTCAGAAGGAAGGTTTGATGCATTTTCTTTGAAACAATGTCACACTCCAGTGATTTCCTCCTGTTACTTTGATGCCTGAGACACTTTCAGGAAGCTGCTAAGGCACTGTGGTGTTCACACCTGACCTCACTGTGGTGCCTTAGCAAGACAATTCTTGTCACCCTGCAGCATTTGGTTTACTTGGTCCCCAAAAGGGAGGGGGGAAAAAGGAGAAGTCACTCTCATAATTTAAATTTTGAACATGCATCTTTGTAAAATTGCAGAAGTTCAGGCAGCTTCGTACTTCTGTTTTGTCAAAACTCAATTTTCTTTATCTTCACCAGGAAGCAAGGCTCAGAGTTTGTCCTGAAAGTAAGTAGAATGGGCATCACTAAATGTGACCACAAAAAAGCTGCAAGGATGTTGTCCACAGCTGTGCTCATCATGAGGGAGAACTAAACACTCCCTGGAGGGCCAGCATTCATTTATAGCCCTGAATAAAATAGCCTGCTTCTTCCTGCTTGGGCGGGGGGCACCTCTTATATATTGAGGGTAAACAAGGGGACAAACAAGAAGCAAACCAAAACCAAAACAAACAAACAAAAAAAAAACCAAAAAAAAACCCCCAACACCCCTTAATGGGCTACAGTCAGCTTGAAATAATTCAAATAACCAATTGTTCAATCTCTTCCCAGTTCCGTGATGAATTATGTAACATCAAGGTTATGTACTTTGAAATCAGATGTGGTTGGAGTTATTTACAGCAGGGAAACTGGCAAATGCAACAAATCGGGGCTTATTTTGAAAGCCAGTTGTCAAACACTTTCCAGGTCCCCAGTGTTTATAGCATGTTTGTGAAATGGAATATTAAGCTGATACCAATATTCACATTATGGAAAAATGTCTCATCATAAAACAGTATGTGAATGCAAAAAAAAATGAAGTTAGACCCTTACCTCATACCATACATGAAGATTAATTCAAAATGAATCATAGACTTAGATGTAAAAGCTAAAACAAAAAAAAATTGTAGAAGAAAACACAGAAGAATTCTTCAGACTTTGAGCTGGGCTAGGGAAATAATCCCATTTACAATAGCATCAAAAAAGAATGGAATACTTGGGAATAAATTTAACCAAAGAGGTGAAAATTCTATACGTTGAAAATTACAAGAAACTGAAGACACAAACAAATGGAAAGGCATCCTGTGTTCGTGGATCAGAAAAATTGATACTATTAAAATGTTCATTCTGCCCAAAGTCATCTATAGATTGATCAAATCAATCTGTATCAAAATCCCAATAGCATTGTTTACAGAAATAGAAAAAAAAAGTATAATTTGAGTGGAACCATAAAAAACCCTGAGTAGCCAAAACAATCCTGATAAAGCAGAATAAAAGCTGGAGGCCTCACAATTACTGATTTCAAACTTTATTATAGAGCTATAATAACCCAAACAATATGGTATTGGCACAAAAACAGATATACAGACCAAAGGAACAGAATCAAGAGCTCAGAAATAAACCCACAGGTACATGATCCACTAATATTTGACAAGGGGGTTAAGAATAGTTAATACTTTGGGACGTCTGGGTGGCTCAGTGGGTTAAGCTGCTGCCTTCGGCTCAGGTCATGATCCTAGGGTCCTGGGATCGAGTCCCACATCCGGCTCCTTGCTCAGCAGGGAGCCTGCTTCTCTCTCTGCCTCTGCCTGCTTGTGTGCTCTCTCTCGTCTTCTCTGACAAATAAATAAATAAATAAAATCTTTTTAAAAATTAAAAAAGAAAAAGAATAGTTAATACTTCAATAAGTAGTACTGAGAAAACTGGGTATTCACATGCAAAAGAATGAAACTGGATCCCTACCTTACACCACTCACAAAAATCCGCTTGAAATGGATTAAAGACTTAAAACATCTGACCTGACACTGTACAACTACTAGAAGGAAGAAAAAAAAGAAAACAAAGGGGAAAAGTTCCTCGACGTCGATCTTGGGGAAATGTTTTGGATGATCTGAAAAGCACAAGCAACAAAGCAAAAATCAACAGCTGGAACTACATCAAACTTTACAGCTTCTGCAGAGCAAGAGAAGTAGTCAGCAAAATGAAAAGGCAACCTACTGAATGGGAGAAAATCTTTGCAAACCATCTAGCTGAAAAGAGGTTAATATCCGAAATATACAAGGAATCATGTAACTCAATAGCACCATGAACATTCATATGTTGAACCTATCTGTTCAGGTTATTGATAGGAAACTTTAGTTAAACGTGTGGAACCCTTTCCTTCTTACTCCAGCCTGCTGCCTCCCTTTCTGAGAAGAATGCATCTCACCTGTGCGGTACAGGGACGGCTCTGCCAAAAGATCTGAGCTGGGGGTCCAAGTGTCCCCTTCCTCCCTTGACTGATTTGAATCTATCCACATCAACTTTCATGCCTCTGCCTCCCCTTCTCCCTTAGTTGATCCCTCTGCAAAAGATCTCAGAGTTGCAGAGGATCCTTTCATTCTACAGGACCCCAAAACAAAACAAAACAAAAACAGATTCCTTTCCCAAGGCTACAACGTATCAGAACACGAGTGTCTCCAGGGACACTGTACGTGTGAACCAGCAGGAAGTCAGAGTTCTTGGCCAGCACAAATATTTGAATCTGCATACTCCAACCAGAATTTTCAGCAGAATAGGAGCTATAAGTTCTTTCTTAGAAATGTGCTATGTTTACAATTTTAAAAGCAGAAGAAAAGAAAGGCAGAAGGAGCCCTTTCTTAAAATCTTCCTTAAAACCAATGCAATTAGGGGCACCTGGGTGGCTCAGTGGGTTAAAGCCTCTGCATTCGGCTTAGGTCATGATCTCAGGGTCCTGGGATCGAGCCCTGCATCGGGCTCTCTGCTCAGCAGGGAGCCTGCTTCCCCCTCTCTCTCTGCCTGCCTCTCTGCCTACTTGTGATCTCTGTCTGTCAAATAAATAAATAAAATCTTTAAAAAAATGCAATTAAACATGAATCCCAATTATCATTTGCCAAGTAGCTCATCATTTTTCTTGTTTGCTGTATATTGTTTTAATTGGTCTTCCTATGTACAAATGGTTGTTTGTATTTATTTATTTGTAATTTGCATATGATTGACATACAATATATTAGTTTCCAATGTACAAATAGTGATTCAACATTACATACATTATTAAATGCTCACCATGGTAAGTGTACTTAGCATTTGTTACCATACAAAGTTATTACAATTGTATTTACTATATTCTCTACTCTGTACTTTACACCCGTGGGATTTAATTTATTTTATAACTGGAAGGCTCTTATAACTGGAAGCTCTTAATTCCTTTCCCCCATTTTGCCCATTCCCCCAAACCCTCCCCTCTGGCAACCACCAGATTGTTCTCTGTATCTGTGAGTCTGTTTCTGTTTTGTTTTGCTTATTCATTTATTTTTAGATTCCATGCGTAAGTGAAATCATTGAGTATTTGCTTTTGTTTGACTTATTTCACTGAGCAAAACGTCCTCTACCTCCACCCGGATTGTCACAAAGGGCAAAATTTCATTCTTATTTATGGTTGAATAATATTCTATTGTGTATATACCACATCTCCCTTATCCAATTCCTCGATGGACACTCAGGCTGCTTTCACAATTCAGCTACTGCAGATAATGCTGCAATGAACATGGCGGGTACAGATAGCTCTTTGGATTGGTGCTTTGGTTCTCTGGGCATAGATGCCGAAAAGTGGAACTGATGGTATCTCTCCCTTTTTCGAGGAGCCTCCATTATCTCTTTGCTTTAATGAGAGTGGTCACACTTAGCAACAATCACACAGATCTGGTAGCTCCTGTTCTCCCATTTCACCTCACAATGGCGTTGTAAGGCAGAGAAGGCGGGGGGCGGGGGGCAGGGCAGAGGCACAGGAGAGAGGAGTGTGATATGCTGCAGGCAGGCATATCTATGATATCCTAACTATGTTAGGCTTCGGATAAGCCCAAGTTATCCCAAGCTACCCTGTGAATGGAAAACTAAAATCAGAATTCTGAACCCTCCCCGCTCCTGTGATATAGGAAAAGACGGGAGGGTGCCGTTGGCACTGGGAATCCTGAGGTCAAATTCCAGCTTTGACCTTGGTGTGAGGCTTGGTTCCCTTGTCTGGGAGGTGGGTATTGACGGTGGTATTGACTTCAGCGGGTGCAGAGAGGTTTAAAGGTGCTGGAGTGCATGGCGTGTGGCAAACAGTCAATAGGGCTGCTGTTTCCAATTATGATACGGAGACAGGAAAAGAGGGCTTCCGAAGGCCTGTCCCTCCATCTAGCTTTAACACCAGCTTCGGGACCTGAGGGGTGTCATTTTCCCGCCCTGGGCCCCCGTTTCTTCATTTACAAGAGGAAGCCACTGGATCCAGCACTGACACCTCTGGGTGTCTGAGCTCCAGGTTCGGGAAGCTGCAAATGAGGAAACAGAGATCGGGGGTGTCCTTCGTCCTTTCTGGTAAGTAAACTGGAACAGTCTGTCACCGAGCCTTAAGCGACTCTTAATAACCTCATTATTTAGGCTTCTTTATATTCTCTGTCTCATTCACTTGACCCACTTACACTATGTGTTTGGTTGTCAGTCGCCACACTAAAACAACAACAAAAAACCCCTAAAACTTCGTGGTTTAAATTAACCAAACTCTTCTGTGTCAGGATCCCGCAGGTGGCCGAGGGCTGCGTCTGCTTCGCAAGGTGCTGGCCAGGGTGCTGGGATGGCTAGAGGGTCCAAACTGGCCCCCTTCACATAGCTGGCAAGTTGATACCGGTTGTCCCCCAGGAGGTCAGTCCCCCGCATGGCCTCTCCATGCAGCTAGCCTCTCTGTGCAGCTCAAAGCAGGGCACTGGCTTCTAGAGGCAGCAACTAAGAGCAAATGTTCTAGGAAGACAAAAGCAGAAGTTGACAGGCCTGCAACCCTGGGGCCCAGAAGTCCCACCACTTTTGGCCAAAGCATCACAGGACCAGCCTTCATGTGAGGCAGGGGAAATACGCTCCATGCCATTGATGCATGCGGGGAAGGACAGAACCGATAGTGACCTCCTTTGAGGATTAGCCACCACCTGGGACAAATGCATATATATATATATATATATATATATATATATATATATATATGTTTTTTTAAATTTCTCCCATTAATGGTCAAGAAGACTCAGACACAGCATCTGTCTGAGGTTCCCCCTCAAATTGTGCAAGAACCCTGAGGACTTGAAAGGCTCTAATCTTTCTTCTGAACCCAGGCTGGGAGAGAGCTGAGAGGGCCACACTGCATTTGTGTTCTAGAGATACCCCACGGGTCACAGTGGAAGCCCGATGGGCTCAGCTGCAGGGACACCTGCCTGCTCATGAAGGGTTGCCCCAGCTGCTCTGGCTCATCTAGACCGCGGTACAGGTGCCACACACTGGCCTCCAAGACTGCAGCTCTTTATACTCACACATGCTCACCCATTGTTCCTGACCCATGACACCAACACCATGCCACGGTCACTTGTCCCGGGGGCTGCTGGTCTCAGCGGCTTGCTATTCCAGAATCATACACACCACACACACACACACACACACACCCCAGAGCCTTATGCTCTTGCATTAACCTCTGATCTCCCTCCCTCTGATGAGTTTGCCTTTGACCTTGGAACCCTTGTCCTTTTTCCTGTCATCCCAGGCCACTCTGCCAGATCTTCTCAAACGTCAAAATCTGCAATTCATCCCCTCCCAGGACTACTGGCACCTTATATGTACTCCCTACAGCTCCAGGCACCAAGGAGTCCCAGAATAGGCTGCTTTCATCAAATCCCACAAAGCACATGTATGTTGCACCTTCGAAAACCAATGCTCCTTGCTGCCATAAGTTTGTATGACCAAACAGAGACACTCTGGAAAGACTGCTCCCAGGTCATCATTCTGGAAGCCTCTGGTCGAAAACTAATACATAATGTATTATGTACATTATGTACATAAAAACTCTGTGAAGATGATAGCATAAACAAAACTACATGGGAGTCATTAATTATTAATATCATTACTAATAAATTATCATTAATCAATATCATTATTAATAAATAGATTTCAGTCAATCTTCCACAGAGGAGGATTTTTTAAGAAAGCAAGACAACAACAAAAAAAAACAAAAAACAATGTTTGTTCTGTTATCCCCTCATAAATTTAGCTTATTCTCAGCCCCGAGTTGAAGTCCCAACCATTAACTATCCGACCTCGAGCCTTGCTTTGTTTCCTTGTAACTTTTACATTTGACGTAATTTCACATTTACACCCAAATTTCGAGAATAGTTCAAAGAACTCATGTTCAAAGAACATTTTATCCGGATTCACCAATTGTTAATATTTTGCCTCCCTTTGTCTGTTCTTTCTCCTCCTCCTCCGTATTGAATGGGTGTGTGATTTTCCTGCACTGTTTGAGAGGAAGTTGCACACATTGAATTCCAAAGACTTTCTACACAGTCCAGCGTGCGGTTTCGAAGAGCAAGGACAGACGGATGACTGAAATCAGGAAATTCAGCAGCCATCTGATGCGGTTTTCCAACCCAGAGTCCATATGCACATTTTGCCAGTTGCCCTAAAACACTCCTTGGGGACGGGTATCTCCTCACCATCCAGATTCGATCTGGGACCATGTTTTGCATTAAGCTGCCATGTCTCCACAGTTGTTGTCCATCTGGAAGAGCCCTGAGCCTCTCTTGGCTCCCACCTTGTCTTCGGGCAAGTGGGTTTCTGTGCTCAGAGCCCCATCCCTTCCTGCCACACCTGCGGCTGGCCCCAGTTAGAGCCGCTATGCCTTCTTAGTCCTCTAATCTTTCTTAGGGCATGGCAGGAAGTCCTACCCAGCAGCTTCCCCTTGAAGTGAGAGAAGAGATAGAGACCCAAGCGTTCTGCATTTTGCTGTGACTTCTTTCCAGCCAGGAACATGTGATCTTGGTAACCCCATGCTTGTTCCCTTTTTACTTTAACCACATTTTGTTGTAAAAACAATGAGCTGGCCATGAGGAAGGTAACTTCCTGAAAAGGAAAGAGAACATAATCTGTGAATCGGTCTCGCATTGTATAGTTGGTCACTGTGCTTTTTGTTGTTGTGGTTGCTGCTGTTGTCAGCTTTTTCACATCTTCTAAAATGCATATTGCTCCCTGTTCCTGTGCTCCACACCCAACATGCAAACCAAGGCACACACGTGACCTAGATGGCTTGCGACGGCCCTGCTGGCCATCACCACGTGGCTCCTGTGCTCCCCACGCTAGGCCACTTGGGAGTCGCCAAACACACCAGGCTCTTTCTGGGCTGTGTCCTTCCCCACCCACTGTGGCTGCTGATCCACCGTGTCCACGGGGGAACATCCCTCAGGCTGACCTGAGCATCACCTCCTCACTGCAACGGCTGTGGCACCCAGCAGCTGTTATTCCGTTTGGTTTTTGGGCTTCTAGATGGGCCACCCGCCTGCCTCGCACCCTGGGCTGTGAGCGCCACATCCCGGTGCAGGGCAGAGCCCACAGAGGCACTGGGAGTGAATGGTGCTGGTGTGAGGTCCAGTCCCAGTACCTCCCTGATTTCACTTCCCAGAACTGCTTACAAACATACCTCTCTTTTGAGAACCTCCATCTGCCTGTGCCTCCCTCCACTGCTCTCCATCACTCCCACCCACGCTTCACCCTCTGACAGCTTTTTCTGGATTTACAGTGGGGTTTAAATCCTACAAAAACTATCACTATCTGCCTGACTGGACTTTGTCAGGCTCCTGGACCTTCCACCAGGCCCATCTGTGCTCTTCCTTGTAAGATCCCATTTGAGCAAGGACTGCAAAGTCATTTGAGCAAAGACGTCCACTCTCCATGTCTGAATGAGCCCCTCTGAGGCACCATTCCCGAGTGGCATCTGATCACCCTGAACTGCCTCAGCAAGAACCACCGCCCCCCGCCACACACACTGGTGTTTCCTCTTTGTGACTTTCCATCCGCCTGCCCCTGTCCTGCTCCTCCACTCCAGACTCCCTCTTGCCTGTCCTGAACTTGAACGTGAGCCTTATCTTTCTCCCTCACTGCAAAATTCCATCACACCTATCTGGATTGCCTCCCCTGGAGGAAAGCCCACCTCACTGTGTTGAAGAAGAGTCATTGAATGTTCTTTATCTTCTCCAGCAAATCCAACCTCTCCCAGTGAATGGCTGTGTTGTCTTGGGGAAGTGACTTTACCTTTCACCCTTGGGCTTCTTGACCTCAAATCCTTTGCCTCCCCCTTCAGCCACCCACACTCTTAGACCTTGTCACCTCCAGGATCTACCTTACCAAGAAGTCTTTAACTCAACTTCTTCTTCTCTAACCACAACTTCCTATGGTTCCTGTTCTCTTATACCCGTACCCTTATCCTTCCACCTGTTTTCCACCCTGTCAGGAGTTCTGGCTGCTGGCACCCGCCATTTTCCCTATTGTCATCCCCTAACTGTCTTGACTTAACTCTTGATCCAACTGGGACACACGGTCACTACCTCAGTCCATTTCTTGTCAATATCCTTCTGACACTGTCCTCCTGACACATAGGCCTGGAAGTACCCCAACCTGGACACTATCTAGCAATTCCACTTCTGTTTTTATGCCCAGCCTTCTAAAGAAATTTACTCAGTTGTGAGGACACCACAGATCCACGATGTCTAATTTCAGCTGGGCCCCCAGAACCCAAGAGAGCTGGATCTATAATTAGAAACCATTTGGTCAAGTCCTACCTCTGCCATTTCAGGCCATGAAATGCTTGTTACCTTATCTCTGTAAGGCTTTTCTCACCACCAACTGGGAATCCCCCAGCCATGCTCCTCTCTGCAGTCTCCATGAGGATCAGGGCCTGGCCCACAACCCACCTTTGGTGATGTCAGCGTCCATGCCTGTGATCACCGTTGCTGGCCAGCCTGCTACGTGAGCAAGCAGAGGTCTCCGTGAAACTCCTCACAGCTGTTTCAAAGTTTTGTCATTGTTCCTCAATCCCTCACTCCGCCTCTTCCTTCATCCTCTACCCTCAGCCTCTGCCTTTATGGAGGAGACAGAGCCACTAAAGGAAGGTTTGGCAATCTGTTTCGTTCCCATTTCTCTGCACCCTCTGCCCATTCTTATCTCCACTTTCAGCGTTTATCCTTCCCCTGCCCAAGGTTAATCCCTTCCTGGGGTCTGCAGATCCATCTTGCCCATTTCCTCCAGCATCAGCTCCAGCAGCAGACCCCCAGTGTCTTGTGCCTTCAACCTCTCCCTCTAGCACATGGAGCGGGCTCACGTCTCTCCTAACAAAAAAGCAAACATCTAAAGAGACTTTCACATCTATGAAGATGGAGTAAATATACTTTTTCCTATTCTCTTTTCTAAGCACAATGGAAAGCCCAGGACACTGTATATAAGACAGACATTAAGACTCTGGAAGGTGGAGAGAAAAAGGCCAGGGAGGCCAGGACCGCAGGAATGATGTGATGGTGAGGTCTTATGTTTTCTCTTTGACTCATATATCCCCAGATTAAAGTTGAAGAAGCTGTCAACCAGAAAACACCAACAGGCAAGTAGAGGGGGGGAAAAAGCCCTGGCCAAAGTCTGTTCTCCCTAACTCCCTACTGGGGTGGGGTCGGAGGAGGCCAAGTAGGTAGAAGGGACTCTCATCCCCACTGGGCTGTCATGAGACCCCTCCACTCTCCCTTAGTGTCAGTGGAGACCGTGTGGGGATCCTGGACCTCCACCCTGTCTGACAGGAACCAGGTGGCCCTTCCATTTCCACCACCCTGACAAAGGGGGCCTCTTGGAGAGTCAGGACTTTCACCATTGCCCAGGGGTGGCTACCACCCCATCCCCCTGTTGTCAGTGGAGGCCACATGGGGGGAAATAAGAAGGCACTTCCATTTCTCTGGGCCCGGGGTACCAGTGGAGTCCTCTCAGTTGGCTGAAACTCCCACCTCTGCCCAGTAATGAGGAGCCTCGCCCCCTTTGGTATCCTCAGAGGCCTAATGGGGAGCCTGGGCCTCCATGCCACTTGGCAGAATTCAGGCAGTGCCCTCCCTCCCCCCCGCCAAAGCCAGGTCATACAGAAGGTTCAAATAAGTTCCAAAGTCTCCTAACATAATGCCCCAAGTTTCCAGGTTTTAGAAATTGTGATAGAACATATATAAGACTTACCACTTGACCATTTTTACTTGTACAGTTCAGTGGCATTAAGTACCTTCACATGATTCTACAACCATCACCACAACCCATCCCCAGAGCTTGTTCATCTTCCTGATGAACTGTATACCCATTAAACACTAATCAGTAAAGCATTAAAAGACTTCATGACCAGCCCCTGGCACCCACAATTCTACTTTCCGTCTCTTTTGAAAATGACTATTCTAGGGACCTCACATAAGTGGAATCACATGGTATTTGGTTTTTGTGTGTCAGACTTAGTTTCATTCAGCATCATATTTTCAAGGTTCAACTATGTTATACAAGACAACTATGTTAAACCGTCATATGTATATACCCCATTTCATTTATCCATTCATCCATCTGTGGGCATGTGGGTTTTTTCTACTTTGGCCAATTACGAATAGTGCTGCTATGGAGAGAGCTGTACAAATCTCTGAGACCCTGCTTTCAATTCTTTTGGCCGGAAGTAGAATTGCTGGGTCATAGGGTGTTGCACACCCCTCCCTTTCCACCTTCCCACGAATCTTCCTCTTCTTATAAAGGACAGCAGTCATGCTGGATTAAGGGCCCACTCCCAAGACTTCATGTTAACTTAATCACCTCTTTAAAGACTTTCTCTCCAAATGGAAATTTACCTTCTGAGGTACAGGGGGTTGGGGGCAGTTAGGACTTCAACATATTAATTTGGAGGGGACAGAACTCAGCACTCCTGTTGAAAAGGCTTTTTGAGAGTTTGATCTTAGTTTCTCTACTCTGTTCAACTGATCTATATGCCTGTTTTTATGCCATTATGGTCCTGTTTTGATTATTGTAGACTTAGAGTGAGTTTTGAAATCAGAAAGTGTGGGACTTCCAACTTTGTTCCCCTTTTTCTTCAAAATTGTTTAGCTATGCAAGGTCCCTCGAGATTCCATATGAATTTTAGAGTAAAATTTTCTGCTTGTGCAAAAGAAGTCTTTGGGATTTTTATAGGGCTTATACTGAATCTGTAGATCATCTTGGGTAGTACTGACATGTTAACTGTATTAACTATTCCAATCCATGACCATGGGATGTCTTTCCATTTTTTGTGTGTCTTCTTTAATTTCTTTCAGCAATGTTTGTAGTTTTTAGTGTGTGAGTCTTTCGTCTCCTTAGTTAATTCCTAAGTGTTTTATTCTCCTTGATGCTACTGTTAATGCAGTTGCGTTCTTAATTTCATTTTCATGTTGTTAATTGTTAATGTGCAGAAGTGCAACTAATTTGGAGGCGTTGATTTTATGACCTGCAACTTCGCTGAATTCCTTTATTAGTTCTTACAGTTTTTGTGTGTGGGGCATCTGTAGAGTTATAAGATTAAGTCATCTGTGAACAGAGATAATTTTAATTCTTTTCAAGTTTGGATGGCTTTTGTTTGTTTCTTTTTCTTCCCAATTTGCTCTGGTGAGGACTTCCAGGACTATGTTAAAATGAAGGAGCAAAAGCAAGCATCCTTGTTATATTTCTTTCTTGTTTCTTTCTTTCTCCCTCTCTCTCTTTCTTTCTTTTTTCTTTTTTAAAATTAACATATAATGTGTTATTTGTTTCAGGGGTACAAGTCTGTGACTCATCAGTCTTACAGAATTCATAGCACTCACTATAGCACATACCCTCCCCAATGTCCATCACCCAGACACCCCATCCCTCCTACCTCCTACCCCTCCAGGAACCCTCAGTTTGTTTCTTGAGATTAAGAGTCTCTTATGGTTTATCTCCCTCTGTATTTCTCATCTTTGAGAAAAAAACTTCATTTTTTTCACCACTGAGTCTGATGTTAGCTGTGAATTTCAGCCTCTATTATGTTGAGGTACTTCCATTTCTAGTTTCTTGGGTATTTTTTCCAATGAAAGGGTGTTAAATTTTTCAAATCTTGTTCTACACCAATTGAGATGATTGTGTGGGTAGTTTCCTTCATTCTGTTAATGTGATGTATTATTATTGATTGAGTTTTATATCTTGAGCCATCCTTGCATTCCAGGAATAAATCCCACTTGGCCTGTGGTATATAATCTTTTTTTTTCTAAATATTTAATTTATTTATTTATTTGACAGAGATCACAAGTAGGCAGAGAAGCAGGCAAAATCCCACTTGGCCTGTGGTATATAATCTTTTTTTTTCTAAATATTTAATTTATTTATTTATTTGACAGAGATCACAAGTAGGCAGAGAAGCAGGCAGAGAGAGAGAGGCGGAAGCAGGCTCCCTGCTGAGCAGAGAGCCCAACTCGGGGCTCAATCCCAGGACCCTGGGATCATGACCCGAGCCGAAGGCAGAGGCTTTTAACCCACTGAGCCACCCAGGCACCCCAATATAATCTTTTTAATATGCTGCTGAATTCAGAGTGCTAGCATTTGTTGAGGGTTTTCACAGCATAGATACACAGGGATATTGGTTTGTAGTTTTCTTGTCTCTTCTTCTGGCTTTGGTATTGGAATAATGCTGGCCTCACAGATATGAGTTAGAAACTCTTCCTTCCTCTTTAATATTTTTTTTAAAGTTCAAGAAGGGATGGTATTACTTCTTCTTTAAATGTTTGGTAGAATTAACCAGTGAAGCCATCTTGTCCAGGGCTTTTCTTTGTCAAGAGGCTTTTGATGACTGATTCAATCTCCTAACTAGTTAGTCTATTCACATTATCTGTTTTTTCATGATTTCTTCTTGGTAATGTTCGTTTTTAGGAATTTATCCATTTCATCTAGGTTATCCAATTTGCTGGCATGCAGTTGTTTATATATAATTTTCTTATAATCCTTGTATTTCTGTAAAATTGGTAATAATGTCCCCACTTTCATTTCTGATTTTAGTTATTTGAGCTTGTTCTCTTTTTTCTTGTCAATGTAGCTAGAGATTTGTCAATTTTTATTTTTTTTTAAAGAACTACATCTTGGTTTTGTTGATATTCTCTATTGTTGTTCTGTTCTCTTTTTTAAAAAATTATCTCTACCCTAATCTTTATTATTTCCTTCCTTCTACTAGTTTTGAGTTTAGTTTGCTCTTTTTTTTCTAGTTCCTTAAGGTGTAAAGTTAGGTTGTTGATGTGAAATCTTTCATCTATCTTAATGTAAGCATTTATAACTATCAAAACTTCTAGGTCTTAATAAAAAAAATCACTTATCCTACTAAAGATGAGGAAGATCTGAAACTGAATTTTTTTATTAATTATTTTTACTAACATATAATGTATTATTTGCCCCAGGGGTAAAGGTCTGTGAATCGTCAGGCTTACACACTTCACAGCACTCACCATATCACATACCGTCCCCAATGTCCATAACCCTAACCACCCTCTCCATACCATACCCCCCTTCTCCCAGTGAAACTGAATTTTTAAAGAGATATTACAATTATCTGACAATGATTTCAAGCAGCTATCATAAAATGCTTCAACAAGCAATTACGAGCACCCTGGAAAAGAAGAAACAAAGTAAGTCTGAGCAAAGAAATAGAAAACCTAAGAACCACATGGAAATTTTAGAACTGAAAAATACAATAACAAACAAACCAAAAAACCAACCTCAGAGGATGAGTTCAACAGTAGACTGGAGGATGTCAAAGAAAAATTGCCAGACAGAAATAGAGGCAAGAAAAATTTTATTCAAGACAACCCTGTTAGAGATCAAAACTGTTGCATTGTGAAGATAGATTGAACCCAACTCTATTGAAACAAAAAGCAGGTGAGTTTTAAGTGCTGGAGCAAGACAGTGAAAAAGTACTGGAGAATGTAAGCTGGGTGATGGGTCAATGGGATTAGGACCATCTATGTTTGCAATTGGTGCTTATCAAGGTTAGGCTCCTACTTCTTTCTTGATGATAGCATTTCTAAGGAATGGCACCAAGTCCTCAAGACAGACATTCCTGGTTTATAAAACACATGAGGCTGGGAGAAGATTTATATAAGAAAGTTTGTCTGTGTAGTTTGTTTCAGCATATTTCTGTTGTTGACATACTAATGGAATCATGTGTTGAGACTTAACAAGGCAAGAAAACAGGTGTCAATGTGGGGGGTGGTTTCTATGGAAAGAAAAAGAAGACTAATGATTGGAGCATCATAAACCCAGTTTCTGGGTTCAGAGGACAGCCAGTTGAGGAATTTTTTTTTTACAGTGGACTCAAACCATCTTTGGACAGTTGAACGAGGATGGCAATGTGACAGATTTCCTTATTTACAGCTTGAATACTTTTGGTGATGACATCAACATTAAAGAAGTTTTGATAAGATTGTCCACAGCCATGAGTATTTCCTGAAACAGCATAGATGAGGTGGGAGGTAACCTTCTTGAGTGGCCCATAGAACAGCAGCTCCAGACACAAAGGCTGTTCAAAGGCTCTGCTGTGGGGATTATACAGTTTGTATATGTTTTTAAGATTTTATCTATTCATTATTCATTTGAGTGACAAAGCAGAAATGGAGGGAAGAGGTAGAGGGAGACAGAGAAGCAGACTCCCCACTGAGCAGGGAGCCTGACATGGGGCCTGATCCCAGGACCTGGAGATCATGACTTGAGCTGATGGCAGACACCCAACCACCTGAGTCATCCACGTTCCTCCAGTATTATATTAATAATATTTTACCCATACAAATATAACCTAGTGAAGTTTAAAGATTTCTTCTTATGTGACAAATTCTTCCCATGCAACTCAACCTATCGAATAAATCTAATTATTTTTAACATCTCTCTTCTTACAAGGTGAAAAAACAAATTCTTTTTGATTTTCCAGGGACCCTGTAGGAAATCTCAAGGTCAGTTTGAATGAAGATTTCATTTAGGATTTGATTTGGGAAGGCAAAATATCAAAAGTTGTCAAAATTATTTAAAAATTTTTCATATACTTAGAAACGAGGATCATGGGTCACTAAGAATCTACCTGGCTCTCTATGTAACCAAATTGATAATAAAAAATTTAAACATTTGATAAAATTCAACACTTGTTCATGGTAAAAAAAATTCTCAGGAAAGTAATAATAGAGGGAAATTTCAACTTTATAAAGAGAATCCACGAAAAACCTACAGCTAACATTATACGTAATGGTGAGAGACTGTTTTCCATATAAGTTTGAGAAAACGGCAAAAATGCCCACTCTCACCACTTTTAGCTAACATAGTACAGGAAATGCTACCTGTGGACTAAGCCAAGCAAAGGAAATAAAATGTACAAGTATTGGACTGAAAGAAATAAAATGGTCTCTATACCTGCACATGCCATGGTTGTCTATGCAGAATATACCCAAGGAATCTACGAAACAACAAACAAACAAACACCTCTAAAACTAATAAGTGACTTCAGCAATGTCACAAGAATCAAGATAAATATACATAAATAAGTTATTTTTTTGCATATCATAAGTTATTTTTTTTATATTTATATATTTATATTTATATTTATTTTTGCTTATATCATAAGTTATTGCATTTTAGCAATAGCAACAGTCCCCCAAATTAAAAATACATAGCATTTATAATCACTCAAAAAACAACAACAACAACAAACAAACCAGCAACTACTTAGGTGTTAACCTAACAGAGCCTGTTTGGGTGAGTATACTGAGCACTACAAAATATTGAGGAAAGAAATCAAAGATCTAAATAAATGGAGAGACTTACCATGTTCATGGATTGGAAAGCTCAACATGGTAAAGGTATCAATTCTCCCTAAATTGATATACAAGTTTAACATAATTCCTTTCAAAATCCTAGAAAGATTTTTACAGATACAGACAAGATTGTTCTACAATTTATATGAAAAGCAAAGGAACTGGAATAGCTACATCATCTTTGAAAAAAAGAATAACAAAAGAATAGGAATCGCTCTACCCTATTTCAGGACTTATTATGTAAGTACAGTGACTAAGATTGTGTGGGATTGGCAGAAGGAGAAACACATATGATAATGTAAGAGAATAAAGAACCCAGGAAGAACCCGCCCAAGTCTAGCCAACTGACTTTGACAAAGGTGTCAAGGCAATCATTAGAAGAAGGACTATCTTTTCAACATAATGAGGTTGAGTAATTTTATATCATAAGCAAAACACTAACCTCAACCTAACCTCACATTTATTTAAAAAATAACTCAAAAATCCCAGATTTAATGTAAAACATAAAACTATAAACTTTTATAAAACTATAAACTTTTAGAAAATAACATAAAAGAAAGCCTTTGAAACCTATAAGTTGTGAGGAGTTCTCAGGCATGACTCCAAAGCATAATCTAGAAAATAAAAAATTGAAAGGCTGGATTTCATCCAAATGAAAGAACTCTTACTCTTCAAAAGACCCTGTTATGAGGATGAGAAGTCAAGCAACAAACCAGAAGAAAATCGGCAAACCACATATCTGATAAAATTCCTATCTCTGATATATAAAGTTCTCTCACAACTCAATATTTTTAAAAAATCCACTTTAAAAATGGGCAGAGACTTCAGTTCGGGTCATTATCTCAGGGTCCTGGGATCGAACCCCACATCGGGCTCTCTGCTCAGCGGGGAGCCTGCTTCCCCCTCTCTCTCTGCCTGTCTCTCTACCTGCTTGTGATCTCTCTCTCTCTGTCAAATAAATAAAATAAATTTTTTTTAAAATGGGCAGAGACATGAAGACACAGTTCACTGAAGAAGACACGGAGATAGCAAACAAGTACATGAGAAGTTATTCAACATCACTAGGCTTTAGGGAAATACAAATTCAGACCAGAAGGGTATATCTCCATACCTCCCGCTGGCCAGAATGCTGAGAAACTGGACTACTCATATAATGCTTGTGAGAATGCAGATGTTGCAACCACCCTGGAAAAGAGTTTGTTCGTTTCTTTAAAATCAAAATGTGCAACCACCACATGACATAGCAATGGAAATACTTGGCATTTATCCCAGAAATATAAAAACTTATGTCCACAAAAATTTATATAAGATTGTTAACAGCAGCTTTATTTGTAATAACCTCAAACTGGAAAACATCCAAAATGTCCTTTAATGAGTGAATGGTTCAGCTGTTGTCCATCCATGCCATGGGGTGCTACTTAGCAATTACTAGGAATGGACCATACATCCAACTTGGATATGGAACTCAAAGGAGTATCCTGGGGGGGGGGCGGGGGAGAAAATCTCAAAACATTCTATGCTCTATGATTACATTGGTATAACATTCTTGAAATGAGAAAATTACAGAGATGGAAAACAAATTAGTGGTTACCAGGGGTTAGGGATTGAAGAGGGGGACACTCAGTGTGATTATCAAGGAGTAGACTTTTTGTGGTTTGCAGTAATGGAACAATTCTGAATCTTGATTGTGATGGTGATTTCAAGAATCCACACATGCAAAGAAAATGACATAAAAATGTTACATAATTTAAAAAATGATAATAGGGTTGTACCAGAATCATATTCCTGTTATTGTTATTATGACCTACTATGTAACCATTGGAAAAACTGAGTGAAGGGTCCTTGGACTTCTCAGTACTTGCTATTCAGTACCTGGGAATCTATAATTATTTTACAGTAAAAAGGTTTTTTAAAGCTTTTAAAAAGAATAATAGTTTTGGAATCAGGTAGACCTAATTTGTAGCCCAAAATTTGCCTTTTTTCTTTACATAGCCCACCAACTTTTCCACCCTCATACTCAACACTTCACTGGCAACTTCCTCGTTGCAAAATGGGACTGAAACTGCTTAGTACTTGTTGCTCCCAACTGGTACAGTAAGAGAAAAGAAGAAGGGAGCCAAAGAGAGCTGTCTAAAGTGTAATCCAACTCTTTCTCTCCAAACTAGAATGTCTTCAATGGATCCTCATCTTTATGACAAAATTCTCCCTTTGGTTCAACAAATTCTTATTAAGCACCTACTATGCATTAGACAGTGTTGTAGGCACCGGGAATAGACTATTTGGTAGATTTTATTTGGTTGAACAATGAAAAAGCCAAATTCCCATTTTTGTGGAGTTCCCATTCTACTAGATGGTAGGCATAGGAGACAGAAAAGAAACAGAAGAAAATTATAGCAGGGTTAGAGGACAGAGAACAGCAGCGTAAGGGGCCAGAGTGGCAAGCCATCTGATACACTTGTCAGAGGAATTGCCTCTGCTTAGGCGATGACATTTGGGGCAGAGGCCTGAGGGAAGTGAGGAAGAAAGTCTTACATCTACCTGGGGAAAGAGCGTCCTGGGCAGAGAGAAGAGCAAGCAACAGCGGTCAGAGTCGGGATGGAAGTGTCCTTGCAGAATAGCAGAGACACAATGTGTCTAGAGCAGGGTTTTGGTTGGGGAGGCACGGTGGCTGAGGAGGCATGGGCTCAGAAAGGTGCTGGAACCAGATCTGGTAGGGCCTGGAAAGGATAAAGGGCAAGCCACAGGAAGCTTCCCATGACTTGGCCTCTTCCACCAAGCTCTCCACCTTATACCCTGCAGTCTGTCTGTCCCGCAGTTACCACAAACACCTGTTCCACCCTTGCTTGGCCAAGCAAAGATCCACCTGGACATGCAGTCTTCTGGGAGGCTGTCCCTAACGCCCAAGCTACGTGGGGTACCCCTCCCCGTGCTTTCTTAGTTTTCTACAGCTGGATCCCATAAGACCTCTCATCTCTGGGACTGGGAAATTTCTCTCTAGGCTGGTCACATTTGTGTTACCAGCCTCTGGTGCGGTGATGGTTAATAACAGACTCTGACATGTCTGAATGAGTGACCACTTGGCCCCTCTGGCCTCTCCTGAGCAGACAGGTAGGGTCCCAGTGCATCCCTTT
The DNA here is from genome assembly GCA_004024625.1 of Mellivora capensis. Lineage (NCBI taxonomy): Eukaryota > Metazoa > Chordata > Mammalia > Carnivora > Mustelidae > Mellivora > Mellivora capensis. The sequence continues at coordinate 88,484 of PISX010000543.1, forward strand.
TTTGCTCTGAGCAATAGCTCAGTCTGAATCCTTCCTGTGTCCCAAACATCTGTGCCTGGCTCTTGGTTTAGACTCCGTGCAGCACAGTGTTGCCCTGGGCAGGAATGGCCCCTATGTACAATTTTTTGTTTGTCAAATAAATTTAAGAGGAAGAACTGAAGCTACCGTGTTAATAAATTACTGCAGGCTTTTCCTCTTGCTATGTGCTTCTTCCAAATTCTGTGTTCTCATTAGCGTGTGATCCTGTTCTGACTCAATGAATCATCTGAGATTGGATCGTTCCCTTATTCCAGCAAGAGCATGAGGATGAAGCATGGGGATGAATGGATCTGTTCATGCACAGCTGGTGAAGACAGGTGGGAACTGGCATGTTTTCTCCAGAGAGCGTCTTTCTCAAAATGCATTTTAGATCTTAACATTGTTCGTATTTTGACCCCAAAACTTCATTTCCAGATATGATCCTAAAGAACTAATCTGAAATATTTGTACATGAATATTCGGTGCTGTGGGACATCTGGGTGGCTTGGTCGGTTAAGCATCCAACTCTTGGTTTTGGCTCAGGTCATTATCTCAGGGTTGTGAGATAGAGCCCTGCCTTGGGCTCTGTGCTCAGCAAGGAGTCTATGTGAGATTCTCTTTCTCCTTCTGCCTCTGCACCGCCCCCGACTCACATGTGCACACTCTTTCGCTCTCTCAAATAAATAAATAAAATCTTAAGAAAAAAAAGAATAATCAGTGCTGTACTAGCATTCATACTGAAAAGCTGGAGACAGCCTAAGTAAGTGCCTGGTTAAGTAAATATGCTATCCTCATAAGACAAAACTATATGTAATCTTCAAAAATTAGCTTGCATAATTTGGCTATAGAGAAATACGATGCTACACTGAGAAAACAGTTTGATTTCAATTTTGTCCCTCCCCCTTCATGAGGTTGTAAGTGGTTATTGTTAAGTGGTGTTGTTATTGGTGAAGTTTTGTTTTTATTCTTGTTGTAAATCTACAGCAGCCACGTCTTTTTTTAAAAAATGACTGTTTATTACGAAATATTTCAAGTATTTAAAAATACAGAAAACAGAAATGCCTTAGGTCTCTACCTCACACAATAAAAAATTAATTCCAGATCCATTATCGTACGTAAATAGGAAAAGCAAAATGGAGAAAACTTGAGAATAGAGAAGATGCTTTAGGGTCTCAAGAGAGGGAGAGCTCTCCTCAACAAAACATGTCTTGTTTAAATATTGCTGCCTAATGAACCAGCCCCAAAACGTAAGGGTGTAACAGCCATATTTAATTGTCGGTGATTCCAAAGGTCAGCAATTTCAGGTCAGCAATTTCAGCTGGGCTTAGCTGGGCAGTTCTTATGGTCTTTGCTGGGCTCACGCAGGCAACCATGGCCAGCTGCCAGGTTGGCTGGGGACCGGCTGTTGGCTGGGGCCACTGGGGTGAAAGGGCCATATATCTCATCATCCAGTAGGCTAGCTTGGGTTCATTCACATGGCAGCTGGCGGAGCTCCAAGAGGGAGCAGCACCAAGGTCCTCGGTGCTCAGCACAGCCTCAGCATCACTTCTGCCATCTTCCTTTGGCCAAAGGAAGTATGGAGACTCAAGGCTAGAGATAGCTCGTACCTCCCAACAGGAGGAACTGCAAAGCCACACTGCAAGGACATGAATACCTACGCTGAAAATATTATAGCCATTTATGCAATCTACCAGGAGAAGTAAAAATACACAGACCATCAAGGGCAAGATGGATACAGTCAGATACATTAAAATTTAAAACTCCTGGATGAAAAAGGATACTTTGAATGTATATTACTTTTAGAACCTTAAAACAAAGTTAAAATCAAGATTTCAGGATGCTATACCAGACCACATTATTAAAAAAAAAAAAAAAGCCTGAAGAAAATATCTATGTAAGTATCTGAACTTCAAATTGGGGAAATTATTGGATCAATAATGTCATTATACCTGGATACTTTCTCTGCAAATAGGTGTATCACAATACTAAATTAAATAGTAAAACCCACTTTCTGTATTTGAAAAACTTTCTTCCCCGGAAAATTGTTAATCCAGGGTCTATCTATTGTACATAAGAAGGTGTGCCTATTTGAAATTGCGTTTATCTTAATTCTTCTCCTTTCAGATAGATTCTCAAACCAATCACCAGAATCTCCGGAGGAAGTTCTCTTTTTAGAGAAGCAGAAAAATAAAGGGAATGGATCTTTTCTGTCTCCAGGAGAGGGAAGAACAAGGAAATAAGTCAAGGAACAGATGGAGGGAGCCATGATATTTTTTCCCCACCTAGTACTCAAGACCCCACCCTCACCCGCTGGTCTGACTCTGGATGCACCCCAAACACCACACCACCCCATGGCCACTCTGAGGCCAGGTATGAACAATTTGGGATCAAACTGTGTAATGAGTCATCCTAGTGGCTTATGCCCCTTAACAGTGTGGGGAGAGGGAGATGTCCTTGTTTCTCAAGGTCGTTCACACAAATGCACCTCTGCAGCCAAAAGCTGCTGGGTGAGTCCAAATGACTAGAAGGGAAACTTCTGTCTGAGAAATGCAGCCTTGGTTCCAATATGGTTCATCTCCACAGCAGAGAAAAGAAAAAGGAAAAAAAAACAGAGAGAGAATGGTGGGCCGGGGGAGGGGGGGGGCACCAAATCTTCCAGATGCCTCCTTTCATCTGTCCTCTCTTGAAACCACCGCAGCAGCCAGATTCCTGGAAAGAGCCTGCTTTAGGCTCAGAGACCTCTACGTAAAGAACACAAGTGACTCACCTCTGACTCTGAAGGGCCAACAAAGGTGACAGCTGAGAGCCGATGTGGTCTCTTTACCCAGCTGTGCACAGCCCCTTCCCGCCAAAGGGGGATGTGACACCCATCATACCCCCTTGCTACCTGCGGGCCCAGCATTCCGGTGGTGTGTGGGGTGGGGGTATGGCCAGGTGCCACCTCATTTGCATATGTCAGGGCCTGGTTTGCAGGGATCCTTGGCAGCATTATGGCTCTAGGACAGCTGGCCCAGACCAGAGAGCCCTTAAAGCACGGTAGGGAAGGCCTGGGAAATAAAGGAGGACCCGGTCACTGACCCAGACACAGAGACCTGCTCCCAGGCACATGGTCCTGTCCTCACAGGGCCAGAAAGTTAGGGCCCAGGGCTGGCCCCGGGGGGGGGGGGGGATTGTCGGGCAGAAAAGGGGGGTTGTCAGGCAGAAAAAGGGCGTTGTCGGGCAGAAAAAGGCCGTGGGGAGAGGGATTCACCTGTTCAGAAACACCACGTGCTGGGGAACTGGCCCCAAATTGTCACTGTTCGTACCGGGTCACAGATGGCCTTTGCATCCAGTTGGTAGTCATAGGTGTCGGGGGCCGTGAAAACCCTGCTCCCCACCCCCCGCCCCCCAGAGAGCCTTCTCCACAAGAGTGAAAAGAGAAAAGAAGCCATTTTATTATTGCATAAGCATTGAAGCAGATTACGGTGCAGTCCACCACGATTACAAAGCCAGAAAGAGAGCAGGCCATTTTCATGGCCACCAAGCCGCCACAGTCCATTATGAACAGGAGCCCAAGACCCAGGGTAACGGGTCCTCCCACAGGAGGGCCTGACGGCGCCGTGAATCTCCCGTGGTTCACCTGGGCTCACCTGCCCACGGCGGGAGCCGGCTGCTCTAGCCGATCGTCTTTGCCTCTATGACAAACAGGTGGTTACCCCTTGCTTCGGGGTGACAGGCAATGTCTGACCACAAACACTGAGGTTTGCATTTCAAAGAGATGTAAGAAACATGAAACCCTAAAAGAATATGCCGGGATTTGAAAGCTGGCAAGAAGTTTACCAGTATTTACCTACATATCAAAGGCACAGGGGAAGAATTCACAAACACCAGGATATCCCCCCACCGCCCCCATCTGCACCCCGGGAACACTCTGTGAAAGGGAAGGGAAGGGTCTCTTTCCCTTTCGGCCACTAGGAAAGGTCAGTTTTAAATTTACCTTTACATGGCTGACGGCAAGGTACTGAGACATGGGTGAGGCACGAGCCTCCTTCCCCAAGTCCTGGGAGATTTCACAGCTGGCTGCCTTACGCATTTCCAGAAGCAAATGACTTGGGAAGCATGTGATGACCAACGGCTGATACAAGGGGACTTTCTCCGTGACCTGGGAGGTGGGAACTGCTTTCCTACTGGAGAGACGGATGCCTCTGGTTTGGTTAGCGGTTTTTTTCCAAGGAAATTGCCAGGTGCAGTTCGGTGTCATCTCTGTGAACAGTGTCTACAGTCCTCTGGGGGGTCAAGTTGCTGAGATGCGCTGGTGGGGGCTCTGTGTCCCGGAAGTGCCTGGCCAGGTGTGAAACCGACTCTCATCACAGAGCTAGCCTCAGAAGGGCCACTCCATGGGCCCCTGGAGGGTCTCTTTCTGTGGGCTCAGAGTCCCCGTGGCGGGGTGTGCTTTTTGACATTTAAGCCATCTCACCTCTCTGCAGGAAATGCAGTCATTTCCAGCAATAAGAAATTGCAGACATTTCTAAAGTGTCTTCTACAAACCACATACATACCCCAACCTACCACCTCATATCTTGGATGTCATGGAGACCACCATGACCTCAGCAGGGGGAAACATTCTCTCTCAAGGACTAGGGGTGAGCCCACCCGCCAGCCCAGATAATTATGGAAATCATGCTCTTGCATCCTGGGAGCCCCTTCCCCAAAAGAAAACAAGCAGATTTGGCAGCACAGACACTCAAAGACCCCAGGGAGATAATATGGCTATAGGGCTCCAGAAACAAGGTACTGAGGATGTGTTCAGAAGCAGCAGAAAACCATCATTCTGTCCTTGGTTTTTCTCTGTGGTAATGTCACGCCACTTTAAGACCCAATTCAAACACCCCCTCTTCCCTGAAGTCCTCCTGCTTCCCCCAACCCGCCACCCACCCCCAGCCCAGAGCCCGCATTTGCCCTCATATATGGCACTCTCATATAGCTGAATAAATGAAGGACAGTGATACTTCAAAAGCAAGAAATGGTCATTATAGAAACATCTAGAAAAGCATGAAGAAGAAAATTGAAATCGCACATAATTCCCCCATCTTGACAGACATTTTCTTTGTCCTGTGCATTTTATATATATTTAAAAAAAAAAAAAAGTAAGAACCAAACTGAATGGATTGCTTTACCAGTTGCTTTTGTCCTCTTAATCTTACCATGTGTGTTTTCCTGTGTCCTTCTAGGGCATCATTTTGTTGATTACGGACTACAGTTTATTAGAGGCAGTAGAGCAAAGCAATTAAGAGTGTGGGCTCTGGGGTTTGATCACTTGAGTTGAAATCCTGGCTCAGTGACCTTGGGCAAATTACTGAATTTCTTTGAGCCCCAGCTTCCTTATCTGTAAAATGGAGATCTTCTTCACAGCAGGTGTCATTTGAGCACTGCCTACAGATTTTTGTACAATATGCATTACAACATAATATGTGCATTTTATCAGCTTATTAACCTTTATTTTCATAACAACATTGAGTGTCCTCTCTCTTTATCAAAATCTAAGAGAGAAGTGCATCTCTGGAAAACCATGGGTAGGACACAAAGTGGTTTATTGATGAGTTATTTTTAATATCAAAAAATCAGGGAAAATATCCAGCAATTAGGAAATAAGTAAATTATGGTATAGTCAACAAACACTCTATAGTTCTTGAAATGATCTCTGTGGATAATTTCCAATGATGCGGGATAAATTTTATGATGGACTACTCAGTGAAGAAAAGCATACAAAATTGTATGTAGCACAAGATTTGGGTGATGCATAACAACACATGATAATTTATTAGTATTGTCAATATGGGAAGAGATTATAGGCCATGCTTGGTTCTTCTTTGTACTTGCTGCAAGTTTATGTTTATCCTCAATATGCTGGTAGGAAGGGTTTCTACTCTAGAACCTGCCCTTCCCCATCTGCTGCCTTACAGCTGGGGATTTCAGTAACCCTTTTCAGAATCTGTCCACAGCCTCCAGCACCCACCCCTAACTCCCAGTCATACCATTTCTGGGGGGAAGCCACTTGATGATGTCAAGAATTTTCCAGCCCTGCTTTTGACAGCACTTTGTACAGTAGCATATACTGTGGCATTTGCGCCTTCATTGGTTTGAGACCTACTTGCAAGTGTACCTCTGTCTGTTTAAAAAAATAAAACAAAATGAAAACCTTTGGTGTTTATTAGATTTGTAGGCAAGGGAGAATTTCAGATCTGTTTCAATTCCCACACCTTCCCTGCCACATCCTATAATTAATAGTGGAAAGCCCAGACACCTCTCACTTCCGTCTTTCAATGAGAAGAATCCCTTTTTATGTTGGCTTTATTTTGTTTGGTTTTCTTTGTGTGTCATAACTGTTTACACAAGTGTACTAGCCCAAATGGGGTCTTGATTTGACCTATAAATAAACAGGCACTTAAACAGGACGCTAAGCAGCTTTCTCTTCGTTACGACAGGACCTAGTGGGTAGGTCAGCCTAAAGAGTCGGGCCCTTGCTGCATCTGAAAGGTGACCCCTGTCCAGGGCAGGAAATGATGAAATGGAGTGACATCGATCTGGCTACCTAGAGACCTAGTTTCTCGTTCCATGTCACCTACCTGTCGAGTGTGCAACAGTGGGGCTGAGGGAGTCATAATGTCAGTGTTCTCATCTGTAAAATAAGTAGGTTGGCTCTGATGTTCCTTTAGCTTCCTTTCAGGTTTTAAAACTTCATGAGTCTTTCTCTAACAGGAGAGTAAGGGAGTAGGTATGGGGTGGGAGACGATGTGAAGTGGAAGAATTTGAAGATCTTAATTTGTTTAGGAGGGTTTTGTTAACAATGGAGGTGACAACTACCATTGATGAGAACCATTTATGTTTCTGGACCAGAAACATTTCTTGCTCATGGAGTTACTGCTACCAAAGGAGTAATTTTGTCTGGAGTATGGACAGAAAGCTCAAACCAGAAGCACAGAGTCCCAGATTATAGAACATTACTTTGAATTTTTTCTTTTTTCTTTTATTTAATTTTAGGGGTGCCTGGGTGGCTCAGTGGGTTAAAGCCTCTGCCTACTGCTCAAGTCATGATCTCAGGGTCCTGGGATCGAGCCCCACATCGGGCTCTCTGCTTGTCAGGGAGCCTGCTTCCTTTCCTCTCTCTCTCTGACTGCCTCTCTGCCTACTTGTGATCTCTCTCTGTCAAATAAATAAATAAAATCTTTTAAAAATAAATTAATCAATTTATTTTATTTTATTTTTTCAGTGTTCCAAGATTTATTGTTTATGCACCACACCCATTGTTCCATCCAATGCGTGCCCTCCTTAATACCCACCACCAGGCTCGCTCATCCCCTCACCCCTCTCCTTTCCAAAACACTCAGCTTCTCAGAGTCCACAGTCTCTCATGGTTCATCTCCCTCTCCGATTTCCCCCAATTCACTTTTCCTTTCCCTTTCCTAATGTCCTCCCTGTTATTCCTTATGCTCCACAAGTAAGTGAAACCATATGATAATTGACTTTCTCTGTTTGACTTATTTCTGCTGAGTGAGTGCAATAAATGATTATTAAATGCATTAATAGAGGCATGTCCTAATTAGCTATTATTAATGTGTGCTAATGTGTAACAAACCACCCCAAATGGTGGCTTAAAGCAAAAGTGATCTCAAGTCGCTGGGCTAAGCAAGGGGGTTCTTGCTTTGTCTGTCATGCAGTTGCAGAAAGAGGCTAGGCCAGGGTCATCCTGAAGGGTTCTTCATTCACATGTCTAGAGCCTAGGAAGACTGAAATAACCAGGGGTTCAATCTATTCATTCCACCATCTATGGATCTGTCCAGCCACCTAAGAATCTAGCGATTCATTTCTGGATCGATCTACCTACCTACCTGCTTATCTTTCTATGCAGTCTCTCCCCAGAGAGGTTTCAGCACAGCCAGAGCCGGTATGGCACGTGGAGCCTCAGAGTCAGTGTCCTAAGAGAGAGTGGCAGAAACTGCATGACCTTTACTGATCTGACTTCGGAAGTTGCACAGCACCACTCCTGTCCCATTCTGTTCACTGAAACAGTCATAAGAGCTTGCCTAGGTTTCGGGGAAGAGGACACAGACTCTATCCCCTCCTGTGAGGAGCATCACAGGTGTTTCAAAACCACCACAAGGTACAAGGATGAGTTAATCAGTATCAACTAATATAACATCAAGATTATACATGTACAAAATGAAACCTACAAATTCTGACAATCGTGCAAAAAATATGCTAACGATGAGGCTGGGAAAACAATTTTTAAAAAATAAACAAAAGCTGGCCTGAAGGGCTAGGGTTTACAGCACCAGCAGGGGAGGGGGGTTCGGTGGTGGGGGTGGACAGAGAGTGGGGTGAGGGTGGAGGCTAGATGCCTCTGCCCACTGTCCAGCTTACACTGAAACCTGTTGGTCAATGCCTCCTCCACGGCTAGAGAGCGTGCAATCAGCTCTTACTCACAGAAGAAGAAACACTCCCCAGTTACCTCAGTTACAACACTCAGCCTGGTGTATGTAAATGGTAAGGGCTGCCCCAATCACCATTCACACAGGAAAATAAAAGACAAAGACCAAGAAAAGTAAACAGGATACATTAACCTCAAGGAGGTAGAGCTAAGTAATGGAAGAAGAATTAAGTAAAAAAAAAAAAAAAAGTTTGGGAACTCTAATGATCCTCATGGAGAATCAAGATGATACATCCACAACACTAAAACAGTCTATTTAAAAGGAGCCCCAGGGTACCTGGGTGGCTCAGTGGGTTAAAGCCTCTGCCTTCGGCTCAGGTCATGATCCCCGGGGTCCTGGGATCCAGCCCCACATCGGGCTCTCTGCTTAGTGGGGAGCCTGCTTCCTCCTCTCTCTCTCTGTCTGCCTCTCTGCCTATTTGTGATTCTCTGTCTGTCAAACAAATAAATAAAATCTTTAAAAAAAAATAAAAAATAAAAGGAGCCCCCCTTGGAAACTCAGAGACTGTTTTAAATCCCTTTGGAGGGGCATCTAGGTGGCTCAATGGGTTAGGCCTCTGCCTTTGGCTCAGGTCATGATCTCAGGGCCCTGGGATCAAGCTCCACATTGGGCTCTCTGCTCAGCGGGGAGCCTGCTTCTCTCTCTCTCTCTCTGCCTGCCTCTCTACCTACTTGTAATCTCCATCTGTCAAATAAATAAATAAAATTTTTTTAAAAATAAAAATAAATCCCTTTGGAAATGTGCTTTTAAATTATTATAATAAATTTTATATTTTATTAAATAATTTATTATAAAATAATGTGTATTAATTATTTCAAATAAATTTTAATTATATAAAATAATTATTAGCTTCATTATTATAATATACTTCATGCCATTAAAAAAAAACCCAAACAATAGAAAGATGACATCAAAACATCAAGATCTTGCAGAATAGATAGTAAAATAACAAAAGGTCGATAATTGGAGAAAAAGGGACAGAAAGGGTCAGTGGAGATGGGCCAACATTTATGGGACAGAGGCTTCAGAGAAGGAGGAAAGTGGAAATGGAGAGCAGAAAATTATCGAAGAAATAACTGAAGAAAATCCTCAGTGTGGAAGAAAGGCAAATGTTTCAGATGGACAGACCCCAGGGACCCAGCACAGGGAATAGAGAATGATCCACAGAAACCATCTCAAGGAATTTCAGAGCCCAGATAATAAAGATGATCCTAAATACATTCCGAGAGAGACAAGAAACAGAAAGCCGACGGAAGAATAAGAACAAGACTGGCATTATCCTCAGCAGCAGCACCTGGTGCTGGAAGCCAATGGAGCAATTACCTTCAAAGTTCAAAGAAACCATTTCTACCTACAATTTGACATCTTGCCAGATTATCCATACAGTGTAGAGGAGAAATAAAGGCTTGCTAGACATGCAAGAACTCAGAGAATTAACTCCTGTATATTCTTTGTGGAAATAAACAAAATTACTTGATGATGTGTTACCTAAGAAAGAGGAAGACAAGAGAACTTAAAAAAAAAATTAAACCAGCCTAGAAATACAATTAAAAGAAACTCAAACTTCAGTACAAATGTGCAGTTGGCTTCCCCAAAAGCCCATATATTTTGGAGTACCTAATAAATGATATAATCAAAGAGGTGGAAGGTATTTGTGGTATGAAGAAGGCATATGCTTCTATTGCCAACCAACTAAAAACTCCAGAAAACAGTAAGCTGTGCAAATATATATGTTTTATTTATAATACATAATGTGTACTTATATATCATATGTATTTATATATTAGAATATAATATACATACCTACATCATGGCCCACATTAAAACCGACACCCCCCCCAAAATCGTGATTTTGTAAAATTGATGGAGCCTAAGAAGACCCACTTGACCTTGACATTGGAACAACCCCTTCTACAGATCTCACCATAACACCTCCTTCTTAGAGAATAGTATTTGCACTATCTTTGTATTTTTCACATACCATTTGTTCATTGGCTTTCTGTGATCAGAATTAACTTACTGACAAAGCATGGAAGACAAATTTACTAAAGAGAATGTCTGTTCTATAAACTTGACAAGGTAAAAGAAGTGGGATAAATGAGAGGGTGGGCAGCAGAAGAGAGAGAAGTGGAGGGAAATAAGGAGTATTTGTTACCTGTCTTACACCGTGAGGAACCGAGAATTACTACCTGCAATTAGCGGGTCAGTATACAGAGACTGAATGATATATAAAATCATAAGGTTAACCATCAGAAGAAATAAAAATACACACCTATCAGTGATTTGGAGGTGGAAGAAGGGGGTTCATAAGTGAATAAGTTATTCACCTATGACAGCTGAAAGTCTGGACAGTGCTTAAAATTGCCATGTGAAGCCATGAATGGAGTATGTTATTTCACATTATCAGTCAAGTTAAGTACCCCCAAAAATAGAAATAGAAACAAGTGAAAAGAAGTACCAATCAGAAGGAAAAGTAGTAAAGGACTGGGGAAGATTTACTTTTTATGGCATTCTATACTGTTGGAATTTTTCTTTCCAAGCACCTGTATTTTAATAATTAAAAAGCAAAATAAAAAAAAAATACCAAAGGATTTGAAAGTAATAGGCACTGGGTCAAAAAAGATAGTGTGGATGATTTATTTCCCTCTGTTTTCCAATAGACTGTAATATGGTTTGTGTTATTTCCATAATGGAAAAATTCATAAAGAAAAGAGGGAAATGGTCAATACATTATTCTTATCACATGGTGCTTAGAAGTTGTAGGAAATGGAGGGGGGAAGGGGGGGCGGTGACCAAACAAAATAATTCACCTGAAGTATTTGTGGTGTGATTCTAAAAGACCATGAAGGTGAGGCTAGCTGTGTGACCTTGGACAAGTCGCTTGACCTCTCTGGACTTCAGTTTCCACCGCTGAAACATAGAGGAGCAGGCTTTAGTAGTTCTCAGGTCCTGTTCAGCTCCAGCAGGTTATGAATCTCTGAATCTAGCAACTGTGAGCACTACCATAGAAATCGTGTGACCCGGGCAATCCCAACTACAAAAATGGCTGGCTTCTACTTTCTGTCATCATTGAGGGGCTGAGCAGGAGTTCCACTTGAAAGCTGAAACTGTGAGGTGCTGCCAACCTCATGTTCCTCTAACAGAATTGCAACTGTCTGCTCCAGTAGAAATTAAAAGTCCATGCTAATCTTAACCCCGCTGTTCAAATGGGCAAAAGCCAAAGGCCTCACACACCAAGAACCAAGAACATGCCCCTAGGCCCTGCTCAAGCTCTTGAGGAAACCTGTAATCATGTGGGCTTTGGCCACCAGCAGAGGGGTAAGCAATCTTTGTTTTGCAAGAAAAGCAGGAAGTGTGTTGAAAGACAAAACCACAGCAAAACTGCCACATCAAACTGAAAGGCAGCCTCTAAACAGGAGGAAATCGTGCACCACAAGAAACCCAGAGGGAGCCAGATCCCAGCGTCATGACTCCCTGTTTGGCCAGGAGACAGGCATTTTATCCAAAATGAAGTTCTACCTTTAATACGTTATTAACAACAAAACAGAAACAGAAAGCTTGTAGTGGGCCCAGGCAGCAAGTGGCAGTCCTCTGCTTTCTGTAACTGCAGGGTCAAGGTTTGAATAACCAAGGAGCTGGGGCGAAAGGATACCCACAAGTCACTAGCAGAGAGTCTACAATCTTGCGTCCACGGTGGGGTCACCAGCAGCACGGGGAAGCTTACAGACTGTCCACTCCAGACGGCTGGGTCAGAAACTGCCTTTTACTAAAATCCCCAGGTGATGGGATTTGGGCATTATTTTTTGAGAGGTGCAGACCCGGGAAGCTAGCACGCCTGCCCTTAAAACTGAGGATTTAGCGATGCACGAGGTCAGGTACCTGAGCCCACGGGAACCCTCCAAAGAAGATTTGTTATTTTATCATTGTTATTACTCCGTGTACAGATGAGGAAACCCAGGCCAACTTCAGCAGCGCTGGGATTTACTGAAAGTTTACCCCATGCTTGGAGAGAAGGCTGGGAGAATTTAGAGACTTGTCCAAGGTCGGAAGGGAGTCAAGGGCAGAAGCAGGGCTTGAAAGCAGGTCTCCTGGAATCCTAGACTGGTGTTCTTAACCATTGCTTTCAGTAGCCTCACTAGCATTGGATGCCCTTGAGTGATCCACTCGAAGAGCTGCATGCAGTTGGTAATATGGCAAGAACCAGTTTCCAGAATGCCGTCCTTGGGAGCTTCCTTTCCACCCGGCCCCGCCCATCTGAGTAGATATGGATGAGCTGGGGAGTTCTGCACCAGAGGGCGTGACCCTCCCAGGCAGTCAAGTCTGAGTCACAGAAGGGCTGAATGTGACGGCAGCCCCAGAAACAAAGCCTAAAAACGCCTGTTTTGTGTTTTGTCATTTTTTTTTTTTAAACAGACAGCCAAGGCTTCTGGGAAGGATGATCTATTTTGTGATGGCTTAAGGTTTCAGAATGACTGTGGGCCCCCTTATCTACCTCCTCCAAGCTAATACCATCATCTGTCCTCTGACACCCTTTGGTCTAGAGACAGGAATTTGGGGTGGAGGTAATAACAGCTCATAGAGCCCTTGCTTTTCAAGAAAGTGGGCCCCAGGACAACCCTAGTCAGGGATCCCCAAGCCCCTCATGCTAAGACTTGGGGAAATGAGGGTTTTCTGGAAAGTCATACATACTTTTCGCTGAAAGCAGGGAAGGGACAAGTGGGAGAGCCCAGTGGCAAGCCCAGTGGCAAGCAAGTTTCCCAGTGATTCATTCTTCAGCCCCATTTTCTTGGTGACCCTGAATGGAAATCATCTTCTCTATCCACAAGAATGAGATTCAGCTACAAACAACAAGATAAACACTAATAATTGTGGCTTAAACCAGTGCTTCTCAAACCATCATGTGCACATACAAGAATCACCTGTGGATCCTGTTAAAATGCAGATTCTGATCCAAAAGGTCTGGGGCAGGCCCTGAGCTTCAGTGTTTCTAACAAGCTCCCGAGGGGATGCCCATGCTGCTGGTCCACAAAGAACCCTGCTTCCACAAGATAGAAATTTATGCCTCACGTAGGTACAGAAAACCTGGGAGGTGACCCCCAGGCTATGTGGGACCCATAGCAGCATCAGAGACTCTGACCTCTCTGTTCTCCCATCTCAGAGTGCAGTTTCCATCCATCAGATCACCTCGGGATCCCAGGCGGTTGCTGGAGATGCAGCCCGCCCATCCGTGCTCCAAGCCAGCGGCAGGAGGACGTGGGAGAGGGAAAAACAGCAGTCCTACCAGCCAAGCCACCTTCTCTAAAAGATTTTTCTGACAGGCCATTCCTTCTACTTCATCCCTTGGCCACCCAGAGCTGCAGAGAGGCTAAAATTGGGTTCCTTTTCCTAAGAAGGAAGAAGAGAATTAGTAGGGCTGTTGCGCAATTAGAATGTTCCCTCTCTCCACCCTGCTCATCATCATTTTGAAACCTTAAGGCACAGAATCAAGTGAACTTAGTAGCCTCTCTGTTCCAGCAGTTGCTCTGAGGAGGAGGAAGCTGGACTCCACTGTGCCTTGTCTGGGTGCGCCGGTGAGCCATGGTTAGGAGCCACAGTGAGAATAATTGAAAAAATACCAGCAGCAGGGCAAGAGGGAGGATGAATCCAGCAGAGTGGATTGGACTCTTCTATAGTCTTGCTTCTTAAAATTAGACCTATCTTGTACCCCAAGGGGTAGACTTTTTCCCCTGGGCCTGACAGCCAGCCGCTTTAGGTTCCCCTGGAACAGAATTCCTCTCTGGAGTGTTCTAGCTAGAATCTTCCATCCTCTCTCCCTGCTCAGAGCACTACTGTGCATGCTCCAGCTTCCCCTTCACTCTTGGCTCATGCCACCAACACCTGGCCTCACCCACACCTGGGTCCCTTCTCTTGCTTTGAATGGAACCCTCTCAGCGCTAAAACCTGCCTGAATCATGAGATGTGACTGCTGCCAATTCCTGGATGCTTTAGGTATTTTTCTTCATCCCCAATGTCCCCTTCAACTGCAACTCCCTGGCCTATAGCCCCACCCA
>PISX010000543.1:103119-119104 GCA_004024625.1 Mellivora capensis
GGGGGGGGGGGGGGGGGGGGGGGGGGGGCGGGACATGGAACTATAGGACAGAAAGAGGCAGACATGTGGTGGCCACTGAGTCCGGTTGATAATGCCACCAATTCCTACTGCTGATGCCGCCAGCCACTGGAGCCATTAGGTCTGTATTTCTGGATGTCCAACCTGATTGCATTTCATCTGCTTGCCATCTTGTAAATCCAGAGATTTGCAAACAAGCCCAGTTGATGTCCTTTTCTATTCACCTAGTGAAAATGACCCATGACATCTTCCAAGTGTGACTAACGCCACACAAATTTCTTGTTTTGATGCCTGCCCTGCTGTGCTATTTATCCGTTCCTGACTGAAACTGCTCTTCACACTGTCCCTACCCCAGGAAACAGTGCTAAACTATTCTCTGTGCAAAGGTCACCACTGATGGGGTCGAGGGTGGTATCAACCCAAGGGAGCCCAACCATAGGTTTTCTAGTTGTGGCAGCTAGCTTGAAGGCAATAGTGATTTTCTAAATGTAACAGTGGCTCAGCTGCCCAAACCGAAGCCGAATGACATGGCTAAAACAAATGTACATTTATTTTTTTCTCATGTGAAGTCCAAGCTGGTAGGGCAGCTCTATTCTGCAAAGGTGTCAGGGGTCCAGATTCTTTCTATCTTGCTGCTCTGCCAACTCTGGTGTTGTCCTCACCTGCACTGTCCAAGATGGCTTTCCACAGTGTTTCCACTTTCTGCCAGGTGGGAAAGGAAAAATGAGCCAGAGGACTTGCTTCTTCCCTTTAAAAGCACAGCCTGGAAGTCACATAGATAACTTTCACTTGTATGAATCACTGGCTAAAATGTGGTCGCATGGCCACACGCAGGTGCAAGGAAGGCTGGGAAGTGTTAGTCCTAGGCTAGGCAGCTATGTGTCTGGCTAAAAGCCCAGAACTAGATCATATGAGAAAGAATGAACAGTAGGGGACATCTCCAGTGTCTGCCAGTCAGACCACCCACCTCTGAGATGTGGGGCTGGAGAAACCAGAGACAATTGCCTTCCTGGG
The DNA here is from genome assembly GCA_004024625.1 of Mellivora capensis. Classification (NCBI taxonomy): domain Eukaryota; kingdom Metazoa; phylum Chordata; class Mammalia; order Carnivora; family Mustelidae; genus Mellivora; species Mellivora capensis. The sequence goes on from PISX010000543.1 coordinate 104,152, forward strand.
AGTAAGAGGAGAGGGAGTGCACATACAGCCATGAGGTCATGAGAGAAGTCAAGAGCATGGATGGGCCCCAAACCACCTGTGACACCAGACACTGCTGTCCTCTCAGGAAACCCCCTTCTCTCAAGAGCTCTGGGGCACTCCGAAGTTTCTATTGCATGTCCAGAATATTCAGTCCTGTTGGAGATGAGGTCCAAGCAATGTTGTCATAGTGGTTCCATTCTACAGATGGGAAAACTAAAGCCTAGGTTCTTCATCAGCTGTCCTGGGGCCCCCAGACCTAATCAATCAAAGGAGAAAAGATGCAGCAGAATCTATTGCTTTCAAGCTCTTGATTAATGAGATAGAAACAAACCATTAACAGATGATGCTATCTGGCTTCCTCTGTGTGGAAAGTACAGACACAGATCGAGAGGGTCCTGCTTGCTGAGCCCACAGCTCAGGGTGAGTCAGCCATGTACTGCATCAGTAGCAGAAATGTGAGGTTGGGGTGTTCACATGGGCAGAGAGCGCCAGACACACGTGCCTCACCGAGCTTCCACAGGTTAGCCATGGTGTGCACACTGGGGTCTGGGGATGCACAGGAAAGGAGAGTAGGGTAGCGCTGAGGGAGTAGAATTAGCCTCAGGTCCTGGGGGGAGGACATCCCTCCCAGGAGGCAGAATTGGTTTCTGAAGAGGATGACAGGGTGATACTTCGTGAGGCAATACAACTTTTGAAAATAAGAGACCAACATTGCTAATCAGGACTTCATGGCTCTACGACGTGCATGAATTAGTTGTGGGCAAGCCCAGAGGTGTGTCCACCCTATGAACTCCAAGAGTGGGCATCTACCAGACACGCATCCACAAGCCAACTGCACTGCAATACTGGGGTTTCTGTTTGGGCCTAGATGATCCCCAACAGCAAGCACCAGAGGCCCAGCAACATGGGGCTCCCACAAGGAGTGAAAGTTTTGTCCTGTAAAGCAACTGCTGACTGGTGATGGTGGACAAATTAATCAGAAACTTAGCTCAAACCAGTATGAGCTAAAAAGGGAATCTGTGGGCTGCATGACCAAACCACACGGAGTGCAGCTGGACCCAGGGAGGACTGGATTTAGATATTCATCTGTTGGGAGGACTTCCTCTCTCCATGTGCATCTCTGTCTGTTTGGGTGCTATAACAAAGTGCCACAGGCTGGATGCTCTGAACAGCTCACAGCCCTGGAGGCCGGGAAGTCCAAGACCAAAGCACTGGCACACTCACTCTGGGTGAGCACCTGCCTCCCGGCTTGTAGACAGCCAATTCCTCACCTGCCCTCTCAGGAGCTCCGCTTTGCATGAGTACATGATGGCACAGAGAGAGTGAGTGCTGGGCTCTCCTCTTCCTCTTCCTGTAAGGGCACTAATCCCATCTTGGGGGCCCCATCCTCTTGACCTCATCCAAACTTACTTGCCTCCCAAAGATCTTGCCTCCTAATATGTCAGGCACCTTGGGCATCAGGACTTCAACATGTGAATTCAGTGGACGGGACACAAACCTTCAGTCTGTCACAACCTATGTCTCTGATTCTCTCTCTGCCACCTGGATTCATTCTCGAAAGGTAGCTGACACCACAAAGCCAATGTCCCCTGAGCAGGCAGCTCTAGACCGGAAACCCAGCCAGGTGGCCATCTTCTCCACCACTGGGCTGAGACAACTGGGAGCTCTCCTGATTGGCTTTGCAGACCAAGTGCCCTTTCCTGGCCAAGCACTTTGGCCAAAAGGATGAGGCCCCTGTGATTGGCCGAGACAGGTCACTTGTTCATGTGGTAACTGGCCACAGGAGGGGCTGGAGTGGGGAAGAAGTAGCTTGCCTCTGAAAGGGTGCTTGTCATTGTAGGCACTTCAAGCAATGCATGCAGGTTGCCAAGGGGGCTGGAAGTGGAAGGAGATGAAGTGGGGCAAGCAGAGCCCTAGTTAGTGGCCCTGTTGGTGAGTCCATGTGAGATTCCTGGTCAGGGGAGGGGGGGTGTGGAGGAGGAGGCTTAGAAATAATTCAGGCCACTTACTTTGCATGGGGCGGAAATCCATGACATGGCATCTCGTAAAGCCAGAAAAGCTATTTATTTATTAATATTAATATAGAGGCCCTGGAATCTGCAATTGACTTTTAAATGTTTCGGCACCAAAAGCATGATCCAATTGTGAGTCTGTGCCATTTCATTTACCTCCTCGAGGAGGCCAGCTGTTCCAACCAGGGCAACTCCAGGGGTGGTAATTTGAGTTTAATCAGAAGCCCAGAGGACTCCCACAGTGTTTCAGCTGTGTTTCCGATCAGTGCCAGAGGTGTTGCTAGTTTGCATAATGTATAGAGGGATGGGTTCTCATTGGTGAAGCATGAAGAAACTCCACAAACATCTGGACAGGGTGCTAGAATCTAGTGAGACTTTCCTCCTTCCCACTTAGGAATGTTGCCCAGGGCCTACACGTCTAGCTGCTGATTCTGGAGGGTGTGGGCCAACCTGAGTCTCACCAGGTGCCTGGCCAATCCCACTAGTAGAGAATTACCACATTTGCCTCAGGTGAGACTTTCTTTCATGCGCCATCTTGTTGGAGAGCCCTAAAGAATGGAGAGTTTGGATTTCATCAAGCCCACAGGAGGTGTTGTGATTGATTTGTGCCTACTTATTAATCAGTGTTTGTTTGGAAGGAAGAATTCACTCTGAGACTTGCGTTTATGATAACCTGGAGTGTGAGAAGGAGCTGGCCTTTGACTCCTACAATTAATGGAAGCTGCTAATATTAACCAGAGGAACCTCATGGTTGTATGTGACCAAACTGGAAAGTGAGAGGTACCCTTGAGAGCACAGAAGCCCATCAACTTTCATCAGGAAGATCTGGCATCCTTCAAGTCTCAGAGTCCCAGCTGGGCTGGAGTCTGGGGCAGGAATCCAACCCCCAAAGATGTGGAGAAGGGTCCTGGGGACAAGGCAGTGCCCATTCATGGTAAGTCTGGGGGATGAGCAAGCTTCCTTGAGGGAGAGAGAAGATTTAAGAAATGAGGCCAAGACTGGGCAGCCAGAAATGGAGCATGGTTAGAACCAGAGCACATAAAGGGCTCCAAGGATGTGAGGCCTCATGGTCTGGGCTGTAGCCTCCTTAGAAATCTGGCAGAAGGGGACTTGGGGATGATGTCGGCTGCAGAAAGGAAGAGGCTTCAGAGATGGGGAACCAGGCCAAGCTTGCCAGCCTTCTATCCATTCTTGACACCCCGGAACCACTACAAGGAAATGCAGAGAGATTAGAACTCATGATGCTTCAGTCTTTATCAAGAGCTTTGAATCATCACCCTTCATTTTCACTGATCAGCATTTTCAAGGTCATTGCAAAGACTATGAAGCTGGCATGAAAGTTACTTTGAGAAGTTCACCATGCAAAGGGTAGAGAGGGAGCTTCTAGCCTGGACTCTGAGCTGCAAATTTTCTGCAGAAGGAAGGAGTTTTTCCAGAACATGAAAGAGGAACAAGGAGAGTAGGGCTGGGTACTGTGGGCCAAAGCCAGGGAAGAAGAGAGGACATACCACTGTAGCCCAGAGGAAGATTTCAAGGGACTTGCTGGACACATACATGGGAGGTTAAGTTTCCCTGGTCCCTCCTTCACCTCACTGAAATCTTGAGCAAATTCCTTGCTGTTCATTAATGCATGTGCTTCTTCTACTTCTCAGTGTTAGAACTGATCTAAGCCGGTTTAGTCACGTACAATCATGCAGTTCCTTACGTCAATACCAATAGCTGTCATTATGTAAAGGAACTGAAAGTCACCTACCGCCCTGTAACCTCATCTCAACTCTAAGATTACCATAAAAGCAAGCTTCAGAATGAATTCTGCCCTGAATGCAAACTTCTTTTGAGCAAACAGGCAATACTTCCAAGTGCAGGGGGATCATTTGGGGCTACAAAGAGGTGGTGAGGGTACAAGCAGAGACCTCAAGCAAAACATAACCTAGTGAGAAATGGCATAAATGGATTTTCTTGTTTTGCTTTCAAAATCCCCATGTGACCTGACTTCTCAACCAGTGGGCATGAAATATGATAAAACATGTGCCTCGTGCACTGTGAAGTATTTGTGGGTATAAATATGGGATGTTGTACCTCCCAAACCAAGGATTTTCCCCCAAAGTGTCTACCAGGAAGATCTACAAAAGATCCCTGCTTCAATGAAGATACAAAGGGAATTGTGGGAGGGACAGGCCTCATCCGCCCAGCTGCAGGTGGAGGGATGAAGTCCAATCCAGCAGGCAGGACTGGGGGTCTACACGGGGTCCAGCCAGCCATGTACCAAGAGGAGCAGAACTCAGAGCTCAATGCAGAACACCCCAACAGCAGTGATCCTCACAAATCCAGGAAGATGGGCAACAGGTAGGAGAGTACCTGAGTGGGTCATAGGGTTGTAGACACTGGTGTGAAATTTTGGAAGAGGAGAGGACTCCAGCCCTGAGCAGGAACTGAAAGTAACAGTAATAAGAGTGGGTTCTGGAAGGACTGAGCCACTGGAGGTAGAGACTGGGCACAGAGAATGAGAGGAAATCCCAGTTACCAGAAACCAAGTTCAGGTCAGGACACACTGGCCATACCTGAAGCTTAAGCCTGGGGTGTTGAGCTAAACCTCCTTAAATGTCCCTTCTAAGGTCAGGATTAATCCCAGAAATAGAAGTATTTTAATTAGGATGCACCTGACTACAAGTAATCGGAACCTGAACAAAATGGCTTTGACAGTAAGAGGTTGTTGACTCACAAAATGGGAAGTTCAACAGAGCAGGCCTAGGGCGGACCTCATCCAACAGCAACTCTACTTTCTGGTGACTTTCTAGACTCTGCCTCCCTTGGGATGGTGGCTTTGTTTGCAGCCTGGTGGCCAAATATCTCCTGCCATACTTATCTTGGGTGCAGACAGAGCAACACCACAGGGTGAGCTCCCTTTGGAGCCATAAGCCTTGTGGGAAGAGAAGATATCTGAGCAAAATCATTCTCCTGTTAGGAAGAAGAAAGGGGGATGATGCCAGCAACCACCAGAGTTTGCCAAGGGCAGGATGGAGCACAGGTGGTTAGGAGACTGGGATTCCCAGTGCTGCTGTCCCCTCCGACCAGCTATGGGGTCTGGGGCGAGCCACTTCAGCTCTCAAGTCCTCAATTTTCCTCATCTAAAAATAAACCGATTAAACCAAAGAATCTTTAAAACTCTATCCAGCTTTAAATAGCTTTTGACTCTATGAAACAAGTTGTGCAGCACTCAACACAGGCCTTTGAGTATGGGAAACGACTTTCACCCTTTGTGGAAGAGTATACCTTCTAAAAATGGCCACAGCGACTTGTCCCATCCCACATGCCCATCTGCGATGGGACCTTGCCACTCTGCCATCAGGAAATGGAGTCTAGTTCTCATTCCCTTAAATCTGTGATAGCCTGATGGCTCACTTATACCTAAGGGGCCATGGTAGTATATCATTAATGAACTGTGGGAGAAGTGACCCTGATGACCTTCCCAAAAGGCTATGTGGATGCCACTTCTCTCAGAACACTAGCTACAGAGGAATCCAGTACCATATAAGAAATCCAAAAACCCTGAGACTGCCATGCTGGAGAGGATATGTGTAGGCATTCAGCTGATCTTCCAGCCCATAGCCAGCCTCAGCTGCTAGCCGTGTGCATGCCGCCATCTTGGGCATCCAGCCCAACCTGACCTTCGCATGACTAAAGCCTCAGCTGAGATCATATCGAAACCACATGAGAAAGTCCACAGGTGAAGGGTCCAGATGAGCCTTTTCAGAATTTAAAAAAAAAAATCATGAGCAAAATTAAATAGCTGTTGTTCTACACTGCTGTGTTTTGGAGCAATTTATTATGCAGCAGTAATAACCAGAATATCCATGTGGAGGGGTGGGCATCAGTGAGCCAGAAAAGATTTAGGGTCAACTGCAAGAAGTTGCTTCCAATTGTTGCAAAACATTGACAACATCTAATTTCTTTTTGTGGCTGCTTAAGAAAATAGGTGGAGAGATCCTTTGAGAAATGATCTAGCAGAGTCTTGCCAGAAGGTAGTGACAATGGTCCTTCCCATTTATGCAGCCCACTGTAGTTCGTAAGAACATACCAACTCATCTAAGTGTCAGAACTAAAGGCTAAGGCACAATTCAACCACCATCTTGGCCTAGCCTCCCTCCTGGACTTCCTGAGACTATGGCCCACCTGCTTTTATTAGAGAGAACACTAATGGATAAAAAAACCTCCCTTTGGTGAGCACCCATATACAATGAGGACATTGCCAGACACTCTCCTAAGTGTCCCCAAATCGCACCCTCATATGGGACAACAAAGAGGGCTGGAGGCCTCTGAGCTATCGAGTTTCCCAGTTGTCCCCCCACCTTTTGCTCTTCATGGAGCTCCACCTAATGGTCTCAGGGTCCAGCCCCAGTAGCCCCCTTTGACAGCTGTTTTCAGCAGCTGCTGCCTTGACTCTTAGCAGATATGCATCCTCTGGTTAATGGTTTTCTTTGCAGCAGGTAAGCAAACAAAACCTCACAATGACTCTGTAAGATGGGCATGGCGGATGTTATTAACACCACTGTAGCATTAGAGATGGCCCTCAGTGGGTCACTGTGGTATTCGCACCCTTGAATAGGGTTGACTGGTGTAACAAATAGTATAGTACAGAAATAACGGGGCTTGACTCCACAGGCTAGGTCCTACAAATAGCGTGGCCTCTGTCTTGTTGTCTTAGATTGCTCACTCTGGGAGAAGCCAGCCATCGTGTCAGGAGGACGCTCAGCCCTGTGGAGAACTCTCATGGCCAGGAACTAAAGGGTCCTGCCTTGTGTATGAGCCATATTAAAGGCTGGTCCTCCAGCCCCAGTCAAGCCTTCAGGTGACTGCAGCCCCAGTGAACATCCAGGCCTCACGCCATGAAAGCTCATGAGCCCAAACTTCCCAACTGAGTGGCAACCAAATTCCTGAGCCACAGATACTGTGTAAGTTAATCAGTGTTGGTGGTTGAAGGCACTAAGTTTTGAGGGAGTTATTTTTTTTAAGTGATAGATAATTAATATAAACATCAGCTGAGAAACTGAGATGTCCGGTAGCTAGCCCAAGGCAGCACAGCTAGGGCTGCAGCAGAACTCCGGAGAACCATCATCTTGTGACTGCTGATCCACATGGCACGGGTCATCTTACGGCTTCATGATTCAGCTCTTCTCTCTGTGGCCCCAGAGCCAGGAGAGGGGAAGTTGCAGGCACAGCATAGTGACCCCAGCCAAGCGTCCCTGGACCCACACGGCAACTCGACCTGGAATCCAGGGCCAGGGATTCCTGGATTTGTTCCCCCTTGCAAAGGGTGCCTGTGATGAGGAGGACACAAGCCAGCGACAGGGCTGTCTTCTCACTGGGGCAGACATACACATTCACACCTGTGTTCTGGACTTCAGCCCCTACCACAAATACCACTACCCCGACCCACGAGGCTGTAGCTCTGCTGGGTTTTGGGAGAGGAGGCTTGTGCTTCGACTGTGACTCGGGGCCGGGCTCACCTCTCCATTTCCCTGCTGCTGATTCATGGATCTGCTTTCAAGAAGTCGCCACAGCAAGGGGCATTTTCAGTTCCTGTATGAATCACTGGCCATCTGATCACCGGTCACCCCTCTGCAGGCAGGACAGATGGGCTACGGGAGCTCTCCACATTGGCCCGGCATGGTGGTCATAGGGTCAGCCAGTGGCCCTCTGGCAGGCCATTTCCCATCCTTCCAGCCGGATTGGATGTATCCCTGTCAGATCTAACCTGGCCATTGGGTAGGACTGGGATTGGACAAGTCAAGAGGGGAGTTAAGACAAAAGAATAAGAAGGGCTCCACCGTCACAGCTTGTTTTCAGGGTCTCCAGTCAGACCATCAGCTGTGTAGAAGGAGCAGTCAGATAAAACCTTAAATTATGGACTAGAGGAGTAGGGTTCCTAGCAGGAAGCAGGAAAATGCTCAGGCAGCAGAGAGCAGCCCCTTGGAGTGCAGGAGACACACAGGAGGGAACCAGGGAGAGAACCTGAGATGGTGACATTTCACAGTAAAGGACCTTAAAGGCTCACTGTGCTTGTGTCCCCATGTGGCGATCAAGGACCTGCAAGATAGAGAGGAAAAATTAACAGAGTGTAGGACACCCTGCTTCTAATCTAAACGCAAGATTCCATCACTTGGATGATCTTGGAAAAGTTGTGGGTCAGTCTGGGCCTCAGTTTCTTCATGAGTAAAGTCAAGCAAATGGTTTTCAAAGTGGGTTCCTCAGAACCCTAGGGTTTTGCAGGGCTACCTAGAGTTTGCCATTGGGAAGGAGCCACTAAGCCAGGACCGTCCAATAAAAATATAAAATGAGTCACAGATGCAATTTTAAGTTTTTCAGTAGCCACATTTTTAAAAAATCTAAAAATAAATAGGTGAAATTAATTTTAATCTAATGTATCAAAGATATTGTTTCAACATGTAGTCAGTTTACTACATTTATTAGTAGGATGTTTTACATTCTCTTTTTTGTACTAACTCTTCAACATCTGGTGTGTAATTTGTACTTAAGCGTGTCTCAGCTCACACCCATCCACATACCCACTGCAAAATAGCCAGGGTTGTGTACTGGGCCTGTGAAGAGGGAGGAACGGAGGCTATAAGAAGCAAAGACTGCCTCCTGGTGGATACAATGGGAAGGTGCATGGAAATGCCCAGAGAAGCCATGTGTTTGGGGGGTGCAGGTGCCTTGGGGATGAAGGTAGGGGAATCCAGCAGAGATTGTGAATTCATTTCGCCCTTCCTGCACCATGAGATTCCCATGACATCTAGCCAGGGTCTCAATTTCTGGGAAAATGTCTTTGGATTATGAACTAGCACATGGATTACCTTGGTCTGATTTGTGATTATGAACCACGAACAAGAGTGAGGGCATTTGGGGAAAGCTCATAGAAATCAGAGAAACAGGGCAAGGCCAGACTCCTGAGGAATTTGGAAGTGAGAACTCCTGGCAGACCAGCTGCCAGACTATTCTTTCAAGGAATTTTACTGTGAAGGAGAGAAGCCTCCCAAGGATGGGGTACAGACTTGAGGGTGTTTTAAGTGGGGGAAAAAAAAAATATTTGGAGAATAATAGAGGATGCAAAACAATTGTCCTGATCAGATCAGAGGACTCAGAGGCATTCACGAGGCAAATGAGCAGAGCTGGGTAGGAATAGACCCTGGAGCCTGCTTGGCCGCTTCCCAGCTATGCAATTTTCAGCAAGTTAGCTACTTCTCTGTGCCTCACGTCCCTTATCTATATAACATACAGTACCTGCCTCTAGTGTTTGCAGTGAGATGAGCTGTGTTCGAGGTGAGGATTGACATATGTCAAACGTCTAGAACAGATGTAAGAAAGTGCCACATACCAGCTACTGTGATTATAAGAGTTCTTTTAAGGGGCAATATTTTCTTTTTTTTTTTTTTTTTAAGATTTTGTTTATTTCATGGAGAGACAGAGATCACAAGTAGGCAGAGAGGCAGGCGGAGAGAGAGGGGGAAGCAGGCTCCCCACTGAGCAGACAGCCTGATGCGGGGCTCAATCCCAGAACCCTGAGATCATGACCTGAGCCGAAGGCAGAGGCTTAACCACTGAGCCACCCAGGCGAAGGGGCAATATTTTCTGTGAGTGCTCACAAAGAGGTCAGTCTCTTCCCCCGATGAGCTGAAGTTCAAGTGGAATTATGTGGCAAGTTTGAGTATTCTCTACTCGGAAGTGACAGTATTATTTCAATAGAGGGCAGTGGCCAACAGTGAATTCTCTAGCGTCTTCAAACTATAACTGCCAAGAAGTCCAGCTTCCTGACCCGGTGGGAACATTAGAACCGGTGGGGATATTGAGAACAAATGAGGTCCAGCCCTCATTTTTACCAATATGGAAGATTTCCTCCTTCCCAGGGAAATATGTGAACTTACCAGGATTCGCAGTTCTATTTTTTAACTTTGATGTTGATGATTTCAATGATCTCTTTTTTTTTTTCCAAAATGGTGTTTACCATTTGTTGAGACTCTAAGTGACAACCAATGACCAACATCACACCTAACCCGTTGACTCTGTAAGATGAGTGTCTTTTCCATTTTACAGCTGTGGGGGCTGTAGGCTCAAGTGTCTTCCAAACTTGCTTAAATTACATGATTATCTGGAGTAATTGTTTTACTCACAAAATCTGAGCCCCTGGACAGTGGCTCTCAATCTTGGCTGCACCTGCAGGGGAGAGAGGGATGGAGAGGGGAAGCAACTTTTTAAAAATTCCTGGTGGTCCAGGCCCGCACTCCAGGCCAATCAACCTGAAATCTCGGGCTGTGAAGCTCAGACATCAGCATTTCCAAACTCCCCCAGTGATTCGGTGTAGCCCAGATTGAAAACCACCGACTCTGGGACGCCTGGGTGGCTCAGTGGGTTAAAACCTCTGCCTTCGGCTCAGGTCATGATCCCTGGGGTCCTGGGATCGAGGCCCGCATCGAGCCCCACACCGAGCCCCGCATCGAGCTCTGCATCGAGCCCCGAATCGGGCTCTCTGCTCGGCAGGGAGCCTGCTTCCCCTTCTCTCTCTGCCTGCCTCTCTGCCTACTTATGATCCCTGTCTGTCAAATAAATAAATAAAATCTTTGAAAAAAGAAAAACAAAACCACCAACTCTGAAGATGTGTTCCCGGTTCTGGATCTGACCAGTCCTCAAAACCATGCCTGAACAATGAGATATATATTTATATTCTTAAAAACCCCAGTGTGCATGCACTTAGTTTACCTGAATGACACTGTGCCATAAATATAATCTAGAATACTTTTTTCTACTCAGCCATGAGTACTATTTTTTTCAAACTACAGCCATGTAGCTGTTGTAAATCTATTTCCGGTTGCTGCTTTGCCTTACTGGATGTGCACAGACCAACATTTTATATATCTACTCCCTAGTGACAGACCCCTAGTTTCTCTCCAATCTTTGTCATCGAACGTCCATCAACCATCCATCTCCCTGCCTGTCTCCTTATGGCAGGTGGCAGATTTTCTCTGGATGAGGAGCCCCAGAGTGACACTGGGCTATCAGAGGGTATTTGTAGCCCTAACTCCTCCCAGCTGGTCCTCCAAGTGCTACATGGGTTCACATTCCCACCAGCCTTGCCCCAAGTGTCGTGTGAAGCATCTGGGGTTCTGTTTGTTTTTCTGTTTTGTTTCTTTAATCAACTTCACAGAGATCTATAATTCACATGTGATAAAATGCACTCATGTTAAGTGGACCTTTCCACATGTGTACACCAGTGGAAGATAGGAAACACCACTACCAGTCAAGATATGAAACATTCCTGATGCCCCCCCAAAAAAGTGCCCTTGTAATGTCCCACCTGCCCAGACAAATCACCCACCCAAGGCCCCCACCGATTTGCTTTCTGGGAGTGTAAATTACCATAGTCTTTCCCAGAATTTCTATCACTGTAGATTAGTTTTGTATTTCCCAGAGTTTCCCTTGTTTTGCTCAGAATATGTCCTCTTTTGTGATACTCAGCATACCGTTTGCAAGAGACATGAATATTGTTGCATGTATTAGTAGCTTGTTCCTTCTCATTGCTGACCACTATCCTGTCCTATGACTCTACCACAATCTGGTGGTCCATTCACTAGCTGACGGACATCTGGTTGTTTCCAGTTTGAGGGTATAATGAAGAAAGCAGCTATGAACCTTTCTGTCCAAGTCCGTGAGTGGGGAGCAGGGCCAGAACCAGGTGCAGGCAGCTAAGGTGCCAAATTTCAGCAGGCACTCACTCTCAGAATCAGAACGATGCCTGTTCTGCCCTTGCACGGACCTGAGAGTGAGTGCCTCCTTAAATATCACACCCTCAGCTCCTTGCTCACCTTATTCTGGTCCTGAAATTGGGGAGCAAAAGTTTTTGTTACACAGCAGGGTTTTTACTGTTAATTAAGAGCTCAAGAGCAAAGCCAGAGTCTGGGTTTCTCCCGGTGTAAGCCAAAAACCCCTACCACGCCCCTCCCCTACCCCCGCCCCCATGCCAGTGATGAGCTCACCTGCTGAGCGCATCAAATGGGCAGAACTCCGCCCCTTCCTGCTATCTACTGCCTTGGAATTTCTGGGCCACCAGCCTGGACACCTGCATGTTTAGTTCAACAGAAGTGATACACAAATACTATGAAGTTGTAAAACCACGGCTGTGGGCTAAAAATAATTATTGAAGCTTCTAAAGCTGTACAGGGACAGGATCATTGCTTGTTCTTTTGTTGAAATTTGAAGTAACTGAAGATTCACAGGAAGTTGTAAATATAGCAGAGAGAAATCCTGCCTAACCCTCCTTTTCCACCAGTGGCCTCATCTTGCATAGCTACAGTGAGACGTCAACGCCGGGGATTTGACACCGGTACGATGTGTGTGCAGTTGTGCTCTGTTGTAGATTGTAGTTGTGTGTCCGTGTGCACATTCCTACAACCACCCCCTCCATCAAGATGCAAAACTGTTCCCTCACCAGGCCACCCCCATATCCCCTGGCAACCACCGATCTGCTTTCCGTCTCTATCATTTTGTCATTTCAAGAATGCTATGCAAATAGACCTGCACAGCATGTGATCTTTGGAGATCGCAGGTTTTTTTACTCACTATAAAACCCCTGCAATCTGTCCAAGGAGTTGCACACACCAAAAGCCTGTTCCTTTTTATCACCAAGTAGTAGCCCAGGGCATGCAACCGAGCCATTCATTCACCCCTTAGGAGACATTTTGATTGTTTCCAGTTCGGGGCTCTTAAGAGTTAATCTTCTGTAAATATTCATGTAGAGGTTTTTGTGAGAACAGGAGTTTTCATTTCTCTGTGATACATGCCCGAGAATGTGTGTTCAGTTTGGTGAGACTCTTCCATACTCTTCTCCAGAGTGTCAGTGTCCATTCACATTTCCAGCAATGTAAGGAAGACCTAGTTTCTCCACATCCTTGCCAGAATTTGGTGTTGCCACCGTGTTTGTTTTTATCTGTTCTTATAGGTATGTGGTGGTACCTCATCATAGTTTCAATGTGTATTGCCATCACGGTTAGTGATGTTAATTGTGTCTTTGTGCCATTGTTTGCTCTCTGTACACCCTCTTCAGTGAGATGTCTCTTCAAGTCCTTTGCCAATTTTTAACTGAATTGTTTGGGGGTTTTTTTTGTTACTGCTGACTGTTGAGGATCCTATATATATTCTAAATTTATATACTCGGAATCCTTTGTCTCATATGTGGTTTGCAAGTATTTTCTCCCAGTCTGGGGCTTATCTTAACAGGGTCCTTTGCAGAGCAAGTGTTTTTCATTTTCATGAAGTCTCATTTATCTGTCTTATGCTTATTACACTTTGGTATTATGTCTGAGAACTCTTCACCAAGCTGTAGGTCCCCAAAACCATCTCTGTGTTTTTATAATTTTACATATACATGTATGTCCATGATACATTTTGAGTTAATTTTTGTATAAGGTCCAACATTTAGATTGAGGGTTCTTTCTTTTCTTTTCTTTTTCCTTTCCTTTCCTTTTCTTTTCTTTTCTTTCTTTTTCCCCTAAGAATATCAAATTTCTCTAGCACCATTTGTTGAAAAGATGAATTCCTTTTGCTCATTTGTCAAAAATCAACTAGCCATCTTTGTGAGGGGCTATTTCTGGGTTTCCCGTTAGTCTTTGTGTGCACCATTCTGCCAGTAGCACACAGTCTTGATTATTCTAGCTGCATAATAAATCCTGAAATAAAATGGGATTTCTTTCCCCTTTCGTTCTTCTTCAAAATGTTTGAGCCATTCGACTTCCTTTGCTCTCCATATCCACTTTAGAATAAGCCTGTGTATGCCTACAGAAAAATCTTAGAGCATTTTGATAGGAATTGCCTTGTAACTATATCATTTTGGAGAGAATTGACACTTTTCCTGTGGTGAATCTTCCACCCCATGAACATGGTATGTCACTCCATTTATTTAAGTCTCCTTTGTTTGATTTCATCCACATTTTGTAATTTTCAGGATACAACTTCTGTACACGTTTTGTTGATTTAGGTGCAAATATTTCTTTCTCAAGAGAGAGATTGTAAATGATATTGTACTTTAATTTTGCTTTTGTTGTGTTTATTGTTAGTGTATAAAGATACAAATAATTTTTATATGTTGACCTTGTATCATGCAACTTTCCTAAACTCCTTTATTATCTTAGGACTTGTTTCAGTCTTGTTTTGCTTTTGGATATTCTTTGGCATTTTCCATGCAGACCATCATGCCATCTGCAAAATGAGCACAGTTTTCTTTCTTCCTTTCCAATCTGTATGCCTTTTATTTTCTTTACTTACCCTATTGTACTGCCTAGGGCTTCCAGTACTATATTAAGTGTAGTGAAAGCAGACACCTTTCTCATTCCCAATCTTAGTCGAAGCATTCAGTCCTTTACCATTCGTGTGGTGTTAGCCGCTGGTATTTGTTGTAGATATTCTTTATCAACTCAATAAAGTTGCTCCATTTCTAGTTTTCTGAGAGCTTTATCATGAATGGGTGTTGAATTTTCTCAAATTCTTTCACTGTATCAGTTGTTAGGATCACATGATTTTTCTTCTTTAGCCTTTTCATATAGTGAATTACACTGATTAACTTTGAGTGTTGATCCAACCTTCCTTCCATCTCTGGAACAAACTCCATATTCTGTTGGTTAATATTTAAAGATTTTTTCACTTATATTTGTGAGGAATATTGGTGTATAGTTATATTTATGTATCTTTTATACTATTTTTGTCCAGTTTTGGTATTAGGGTAATACTGATCTCACAAAATGAGTTGAGAAATGTCCTCTTCTATTTTCTGGTGGGGATTATGTAAAATTAGTGTTCATTCTTTACACATTTGGAAGAATTTGCCCTTCAAATTATCTGGACCTGGAAATTTATTTCTAGGAGTTTTTAAGTTA
>PISX010000543.1:119204-269000 GCA_004024625.1 Mellivora capensis
TTTTTTTTTTTTTTTTTTTTTTTTTTTTTTTTTTTTTTTTTTTTTTTTTTTTTTTTTTGGTCAGTCTTTCTAAAGAAGTATCACTTTTATTAAACTTCTCAAAGAACAAACCCTTCCGTTTCATTTCTCAGTTGTTTTTATGTTTTTTTCAATGTTATTAATTCTGCTCTTTTTTTTCTTCCTTCTATTTACTTTGAGTTTATTTTTGCTTTTCTTTTTCCAGGATCTTAAAATAGCTTAGATTTTTTATGTGAGAGTCTCTCTTCTCCAATGCAAGCAGTTAGAGCTATAAATGTCCCTCTCAGTGCTCCATTACTGACTCATTTTTATTCCATCCAGTGGGTTCTTTTTATTTCCCTTGAGACTTCTTTGATCTTCACATTATTTTTAAGTATGCTGTTTCTTTTCCAATAACTCCCTTGGTGAAGGAAGTTGGTTTGCTACTTTTATTATATTCTTTTCATCCATCGATCTCATAATAAGGGTGTGCTGGAATGAGAGGACTATCTTTATTATTGTAGGATCCCAGAGCATTGTCAGCTATCTTGTGTTGACATGGAAACATATATGAACCCCCCCCACATGAACACATGAATGTACACATGCCCATAGTACACTTATACCCACACCTAATCAGCAGAGCTCATTTTCAAAAACAAGACTAGTGTAAGACACCATGGTAAATGAGAAACAGGAAAAGGAAGCAGTTTAGGGAAAAGGTATCAGGTCAGCATTGCATTTCTAAAAGAACTAGGTCAAACCAGAAACCTCCAACGGAAGTGTCAGAAACGTGTCAGGGTCTGCGTTGATGGTAGACAAGGTGTCTTTCTTGTATATGGGTGATACCTGCCTTCAAAATCCAGCCCCTTCTCCACTCCCACCATCACTGCCCCCATCATGACAGGTCAAGCCAACTTCCTCTGCTCTGAAAAATTGAAAGGAAACAAAGACAATACATTTAATACAACACTGGAATGGAAAGTCCAGTAACTAAAGATGTATCAAGGAGAAAGAAAGCTATGTCCTGCAAAACAATTCAGAGTGTGACAGATAATAATGCCCTTCTCGAATGGCCTGTCCTGAAGATATTTATGATTTTATGCAACAGAGGTAAACATATAAAAAAGTCTTTCCCCATCCATCCATTAGCTATATCTGGTTTCCAGGTTTTATGCTTTCATTCCTTACATTTCAGTCTATCTAGAACTTCAAGTGATTTAAGCTTGATTGTACATTTGCATATCTAGCAGTGTCTAGGATACCTCAGCAGCTGAGCCATGAAACTAGATCTCTGGGCTCCAAGCTCCCAATGTACAGTTAAAGGGAGGCAACTTTACCTCCCCATACAGACTAAAGGCACCCTATCAGTTTAGACCAGGGTTTCTCAACCTTGGTGCTCTTGCCATTTGCGTGATTTTCTTTCATGGGAGCTTGTTCTCTTTGGCAGCGTCCCTGGCCTCCACCTTCTAGATGTCAGTAGCTTCCTCCCAGTTATGCTAACCAAAAATGCCCCCAGACATTGCCAAATTGCTCCCAATGAAAGCCACTAGTTTAGACATATGCATCCTTATTACCTGCACTGGATGCTGTACAAGCCATGATGTCTGGTGCCACAGCAGCCAGTTTGCAATCATGAGGAATGATTCTCCAGAGGCACTGAGATGGAAAGGGCCTTGGCTCCCGATGACATTACTGAGTTGCTACACCTACCCTAGTATTACCTTCCTATGGGAAATTAATAGCCTCCCATTGCTGAAGCCACATGAGTCGTGTGTTTTGCCACTTGCAGCCAACAGCATCCTAGTGAATCCACTGATCACCTTATCCCTCTGCTTAAAACCTGTCACTAGTTCTCCATTCAGGATAAATTTCAAACTCCTTAGCTTTCCCTCCCTCTCCTGCCTCATCTCCCATGGCTCCTGCCAGGATACATTTTCTCCTCTTGAGCCATAACTAGAGTCCTTTGAACCCATCCTGAGGCTTCCTGTCTCCTGATTTCTATGTGTGCTGGTCCCCAAATGCCATGTTCTTCCTCTTCTCTCTCTTCATTCCTACTCACCTTTCCAGACTTAGCCCATGCCATCACCTCCAGGAAGTCTTCCCTGAATCTCCATGTGGTAGTTTTGAAACAAGGACCCCAAATTATTTACCACTTCACCATTTGAAGGGGATCACATGTTTCCTCTGGTAGGGATTTGGACCTCTGGGACTTTTCATACTCTGAGCACCAAAACAGTGTGCTGATTGAATAACCCAGGTGGAGTGTTATTTAATGACACACAAGTTGACTTTTTTTTTAAGTTTTTATTTAAATTCCAGTTAGTTAACATACAGTGTAATATTAGTTTCAGGTGTACAATATAGTGATTCAGCACTTCCATACATCACCCAGTTCTCATCACAAGGGCATTCCTAAATTCCCATCACCTATTTCCCCATCCCCCATCCACCTCCCATCTGGTAACCAGCAGTTTATTTGAGTAAAGGGGAAGAGAGAGAGAGAGAGAGACAGAGAGACAGAGAGAGACAGACTTTTGTGACAAACAGAGCTAAACAGAACTGAAGGCATCGGGCAACCCAACTCAACCCAACCAGCTGATATTGCCCATCTTTCAAGCCATAAACCCTGACAGCCCTACCTCTTATGCACATACCCCACTCTGAGTCACTCGTGGTCCAGGATATGCGCTATTATCCTGTACTTGTACCTGGTATTCCCTGTACCTGGCATTCAGCCCCCTTTCCCTGGATAACTTCCACTCATCCCCCTGATCTCACTTTGATATCACCTCCACTAGGAAGACTTCCTTGCCTCTCCAAGACTGGTGTGCCTAGACCCTGCCCCTTACATCACACTTAACATATTCCACCCGAATGTCCATTTCCACATCTGTGAGCCCATGAGCATCTCAAGGGCAGGAAGCAATGTGTTCCTTTTGGAACACCCAGCACCTAGAACTACCAGGGCTGGGGCCCCTGGGTGGCTCAGCTTGTTAAGTGTCTAGCTCTTGATTTCAGCTCAGGTCATGATCTTAGGGTCATGAGATTGAGCCCCGAATCGGGCTCTGCACTATGCATGGATGCTGCTTGAGATTCCCTCTCTCCCTTTTCCTCTGCCCCTCCTCTTCTTGCTCATGAGCTCTCTCTCTTTCTCTATCTCTCAGTTAATTAACTAAACAAATATAGAGAGAATAATACCAGGACTGGCTGCAAAAATAAATGCTCATGGCATGATTGGGCCAGGGGTGTTGCTGAATATGTTTTACTCTTGTCCTCTGTTCAGACATGCATTGAGATCTGACCAGACACTGTAGGCACAGGTTCCTGCCTTGTACCTACTGCTATCATCCAGGTAGCTGGAGTCTGCAGCTGCTGAGCACTTACTGGGCATTGTTTGAAGTACCAACTCATTTACTTGATTTAATCCTTATTACAAGTCAGTGAAGTTGATGCTGTCATGATCTGCCATGCATACAGGGGAACTGAGGCGCCAAAATTACATGGCCCCTGTATCCTGGGGTCTGAGTTTGAACCCTACAGTCCCACTCCAGAGCCCATGATACTAATCTCTACACCTCCTGACTTCCTTCTTCTGACCCATCTAAACACTTGTTACAAATGCAGAGGCCAGACCCACCCCCCACAAAGAGCTTGTCTCTATAGATCTGAGCAGCACCATGAGCCCCACGTAGTGCAATTTCCACACTGACTTCCCACTGAGAAACAATGGCTGTGCCCTGGGAGAATCAAGGAATGTCCAAGACTCAACAAGCTGTGGCCCCGATGTGCCTGTCTTGCTGCATCACAAACACATTCTGTACTTACTCTTCTCCAAACTCTATGACCCCTACCAGGAATGCTGTCACCACCACCACCCACCCATGTGTGTTTGAAGAGCCATGAGGGGGTGAGAAGAGGGTAGACTTCCTGCTCAGAATGAGCTGGCAAATGCCCCTCACCCCAGGCGCAGCCCCACACAACCCCTTCCAGAGGCCCTGGAGAGGCCAAGAGCCCTCAAGCTTCTTAAACGTCTGTTGAGTCCTTGGTACTGCAGAAGACCTTTGGAAGGTTCCATCCAGAACTCTTCACACTGTCAGAGCACATCCGCCAGGCTCCAGTCCTCTCCTGCACCCCATGGCCACCCTCTGAAGCTCCTCACAGACAAATCCTGGTGACTCTAACAGGGCTTTGCTCCACCTGAGACAAGTCCAACAGGGCTGGCCCCAGCCAGCTGCCCATGCTTCCCCACAGTGACAGTGAAACCATCTAAGGAGGCTCGAGCATGGTCGGGTGGGCACAGCAGGCTTCAAAGGAAAAGGGCCTCCACCCGGGAGTCGGTGATTTCCTTGTCACCCAAGGTCAAAGGGGCCATCTGATGATGGGGCAGGTAACCCAGGACAACGCAGCTGTTGGAGCTCTGCCACAGAGCAAGGCAGGTCTGCACTTGGGGGATTTCCAAGCAATGTTGCAAATGGAAGCTAAGTAGAAAAGGTACCTCTCTGCAAGCCACATCAAAGGTAAGTTGGGGGAGAGTTAGCAAGACTCCTGGTGGTAACAATCCTCGAGGGGAACCCATCAGTGTGGGATGGGTGAAGGTGAGATGGAAAATCAACCTGGGGATTTCCCCCTAACCAATATTATGTATAATGACTCTTGCTTTGTAATGAAGTACCCAGATAGAGAGGCCAAAATAAGAGCTATTTAATTCTATCTCATAATTTTGTGGTTCAAGAATCTGAGCAGGGTTTCTTTGGCATGTGGCTTCAACAGAGACCCCTTGGAACTATTGAGCTGGTCAGCTTCTCCAGGGAAGCTTCCCTCACAGGTCTGGCCCTCAGCAGAGAAGGCTGGACACCAGATGGCTGAACTCGGTCGGAACTACCAGCATCATACATGCGGCCTCGCCAGCAGGGTGGCCCCATGCAGCTGGACTCTGTAGGTGATGGTTCAGGGTGCCCAATGAGACCAAGGGACCAAGCTGGAGGCAGCAAGGCTTCTTACAACCTAAAAATCCCAGAATGTCACTTCCAGCACATTCTGTGGGTCAAGCAAGTTACCAAGACCAGCCCGCATTCAAGGAGGGGGAATTAGACTTAACCTCTCAATGGAAGGAACAGTAAAACATTTGCAGCCATATTTAATCTCTTATACTACAAAAGCACAAGGAAAGACTTGCTAGGTTCATTGTGTGGATTTTTACTCCACACATGTTTGTTGAACTTCTAGTATGTTCCAGGCACTGTCCTAGGCCCTGGAGAGATAGAGACACAAACAAGACAGAAGAAGGTCCTTGCCCTCATGGAGAGTATAGTCTAGAATAAAGTCTAGCAAATGGTTACACAGTGCTTGGCATGTGGTGAGTACTCAATAAATGTTGGCTACTGCATTATGATGATTAAACAAGTCATTATTGGATAAAAATGTCAGTATGAGTAGAGAAATGCCTTGGTACAAAAGAACACAATCAACAAAGAACCTGACGTGTTCAAGAGGGTGAATTTTAAGCCAAGGAGGGGTGGTAATGAACTAGGAGAGAGGGAAGCAAGAGAGTCTTAATGCAGAGAAAGCATCATGTGTGGTGGAGTGCAGTGGGCAAGTGCGAGCATGCATCAAAGGAGACTGGACTGGGATGGGTTACCCAAGGCTCTGAAGGGTAGTCTACCATTCATCTCTCCAGGTCTGCCTTTCACCTTCTTCCTGCATGGGCACCAAGCCACCCAGCTAGAGACAGTCTGGAAGTTCCAAGAGAGAGGTGGGTGGGCCTTCTGAATGCTGTCAGCCTCTTCATCCTGCTCCTTGCCCCAGGCCCTATTCCTCCTGAGAGAAGGATGGCCCCATGCCAGACTTAAGACCCTTCTCCTCCCTTGGAATCTCAAAAGCAGACACCAAGTGAGGATCAGATGTACAGGAGATTTTTGGGGAGGAATGTGAAGGGATAAAGGGAGAGGGAGCAAGGGGTTGGCTGGGAGAGCCCTTAGGCCACAATGCACATGCTTCCACCAGGAGACAAATGATTTCACTGAACCAGAAGTTGAGAGGACCACCTGGCCACTTTGGAATCTTCTTGCCTCTGGGTCAAAAAACGGAGTTACTGCGCTGGCTGGGTGATTGATCCAGGCCCTCAAGAGGAAACTGATCTTCTACTGCACCAGAGAAGTAAAAAAGAATATGTCTGGAGTACAGGAGATCAGATCCCTTAGGGTGTCTCTTATCATGTATTACCAAGTCCTGTGATTAAAGTCAGTGGGAAACCACAACAACCCAATTCAAACAGAAATGCTAATCGTCCAGGTGTTAGGTATGAAGTTGTGGGTCACCCACTAGGCAAAGAACCACAACCAGCTAAGGGACTTGCTGAGGGCAAAGGGAATATGGAACAAGTAGTAGAGGAATAGAGCTGTATATACAAGCTATGACCATATGACAAGATACAGAAATGAGAACTATAATTATTATGAATATTTCTTCCTTGTTTCATTATGAATATGTTTATATTCATATATATGTGTTATATACGTGTATATATGTATACATATATATGTTATGTACATATATAATATACACATATATTAAGCAAATATTTTTGTTCTCTTCCCTCTCGTCTGCTAACATGAGGTGTCATAATAATAATAATTAACCTTACAGGGCGCCTGGGTGGCTCAGTGGGTTAAGCCTCTGCCTTCGGCTCAGGTCATGATCTCAGGGTCCTGGAATCGAGCCCCGCATCGGGCTCTCTGCTCAGCGGGGAGCCTGCTTCCTCCTCTCTCTGCCTGCCTTTCTGCCTACTTGTGATCTCTGTCTGTCAAATAAATGAATAAAATCTTTAAAAAATAATAATAATAATAATTAACTTTACATCACGTATTCAAGTTACAGAGGATCAAGGAAAAGAATGAATATCACCCAAGGACTTTGCAACTTGTCTGGAGGAAGAGTTACCATTTTCGCACCTGTATGCAAGACAGTTGAATCACATCAGGTGAAATTATGACTTCATGCTTATAAATGTATGCACATTTGATATTACAAATGCATATATCAGTAAATGTACAACCACCTTACACATACCTCAATTTTTACCAAAGGAAAAAACTTTGGAGGTGACACTGGTCATTAAGTGTCACCTTAAGTGGTATTAAGGCCTCAGCCAAATGGAAGTGAAAAATGGCCAAGCACCCTTTCCTCTTTTTGGTAGAAGTAGGAAAGGAACCTGTAAACTGCATGTCCCGTAAATGACAGGGTTCTTTACTGCTCTGTCCCTGAATGTGGAAATCAGGGAAGTAAGATTTTCTATCTGAAATCAGCTAGCAAACTTAACTCTGTACAGGATGAGGTCTGTGGGGACTGAACTCAGAGGATGTCTATAAATAGCAGGACTGGGTGTTTGAGTACCTATTTCTCCTACCAAGCAAAATGAACAACCAGGTGCAATGCTCAAAATTCTGCTCGCAGAAAGGATTTACCTTCATCACTGTCATCCAGGGATGTCCCAAAGAGAGATGCCACCATTTGTGGGTGGTACTTGCATGTCATGCAGAACCAGCTGTAAACCAGACATGAGTTTTTTTCTTCTTCATTCAACCGGTCCTAGGGAACTGCTCGTGAGGCCATAGGTGTGTAGCTGGAGAGAGAATGCAGTGTAGCAAGAATAAATAGGGGCCGTGGGCATTTGAGCTAATTCCTCATATGACTTACTTTTGCCTTCAGGGACTGCCTGGGCCTCATCTCATATGTACCACATCCATTTGATGACTTGGTGAGTCAGACAGAGGTAGAAGGACTGCTTCTATCGGCAAAGAAGACTCAGGAGGATTTAGGGATTCTATACCCTCAGCTTCCTTGAGATCTTCCTATATGTCCCTATTCCGGTTATCAGAATCCCAGGACATCCAGCCAATGCCCTCACTTTAACAGAAGACACCTGTAGTACTGTGGACTTAATTTACATTGTAATTCAAACACTTGCAGGTTAAGAGTTGTTTGGTGTTCAGAAATCTCAGGCTTGTGGCCGTAGGAAATAGAGTTTCTTTAAGGATAGATACAGAAGTTTTCAGGTCATTTATGCAGAGCTTGAGCTGGTAAACAGAAGCCCGGAGCTCATCCTTTTCTTTGCTCTCTTTCTCATTATATACCTTCGTTTGACTAAAATGTCCTAAGATATCAAATACATGATCTCTAAAATCTTCTCCTATATACGTATCTGATTAAGAGTAAGGGGACACCTGGGTGGCTCAGTGGGTTAGACTCTGCCTTCGGCTCAGGTCGTGATCCCAGGGTCCTGGGATCGAGCCCCGGATCGAGCCCCGAATCGAGCTCTCTGCTCAGCAGGGAGCCTGGTTCCCTTCCTCTCTCTCTCTGCCTGCCTCTCTGCCTACTTGTGATATCTATCTGTCAAATAAATTAAAAAATCTTAAAAAAAAAAAAAGTATACATTAGTGGGGCACCTGGGTGGCTCAGTCGGTTAAGCCTCTCATTCTTGATTCTGGCTCAGGTCATGATCTCAGGGTGGTGAGACTGAGCCCTGCATCAGGCTCTGCACTGGGGGTGGAGCCTGCTTAAGATTCTCTTTTTCCTTCCTCTCCTCCCCCTCCCACTTAGCTACTATTTTCTTGTTCTTTGACTGTGGGCAATTGACTTTACATCTGGGCCCCTCTGCTGGCTCATGGGTAAAATCTGAATATTGATAATGTCTTCTTCAGAGTGTTGCTTGTGATAAGGTCAATACTTGACAGAATGATAGTGGCTCCCTAAACAGATGTTTCTCTGTGTGTACCCTCCCACTGGATAGGTGAGAGTCCTAATTACCTTAGACACCTTGCAGTTTATGAAATCAGAGTCTCCAGAAGGGTGTCTGAGGATCTCTATTTCCTTCTTGCTGGCTTGAGCTCCATGCTCCAGAAGACACCAAGGAATACAACTTAGGAGAAACTCTCTTTTTCCCACTCCAAGTTACAGATGCCTTCGTTACCTCATTTCTTTAGGTCAGCCATTCCAGCTTTTGGCTGATTATCAGTTCCCAAGATTCACCTGAAGAGTCATGTATATAGACCACTGCTTTAGACCAGCCAGTGCTTCCTAGGATGAACCAGGAGAACTGTGGGTCACTCACCTCCACAGGGAGGAGAAGGCAAGATGTCATCATGACTCGGTATTTGATATTGCTGACTCAGCAAAAAGAGGACACCCCCCGCCCCCCTGCATGTTATACTGATAATGAAGGCTTGTGGACAAATTAAAAAAGGAAGATTCTATTGATGTGGCTTCTTGAGAGGCTAAAAATCTCTAGATTGTGACCTCATGCAAAAATAACTTGCGTGTAAATGTCCATACTCGATTGTGTTTCTAAAGGACACTTTAGAAGGGAACACAAGAAATTAATACACGTGTTTGGGGCATGGGACGGATTGGCAGTAAGATTTTTGCACTGCATACATTTGGTTTTTTAAAGCTTTTTCACTATTCATTTGAAAATAATTTCAAACAGAAAAATTGGCAACTTTAAGAACCATGCCAATGGCACTTCCAAACTCTTCTCACAGATTCACCTATTATTAACATTTTATCCCACAGGTGGTATCATGTGCATTCAGTCTGGACCTTCCTTTCTGAGTTATGTGAAAGGAAACTGTAGAACCAGTTACCCCTACATATTTCAGGGTGCATTTCCAAAGAATGGGAACATTCTCGTACATAACCACATTGCACTGATCAACATCAGTAGGCTCGGTGTTAACCTAGCCCTTGTATCTAATCTACTTATGGGTGTCCCAGCTTAGTTGGTTGATGCGATCATATTCTTCATAACACTTTTTCCTCTAGCACAGGATCTCCCAGTCTAGGGCCCCGTGCTGCATTCAGTTGTCGTGTCCTTTACCTCCTTTAATCAGGAACTTCCTCAGCCTTCTTCACCTTTCTTGACATTGACATTTTTGAACAATAGAGCTCCCTGCTTTTTAACAGGATATTCCTCACTTGGATCTATCTGATGATTCACCATCTTCAGATTCAGGTCATGCATCCCTGTCTGGATATTACAGGAGCCATATTGTGTCCTCCTCCAGACATCGTATCTGGAGGCACTTGACGTCCATCTGCCCTTCATTGGGGATGTTAAATCTGATCATTTGGTCAAAGTGTTGTCTGATTTCTCTGCTGTACAATTACTATTGCTGTCTTTGTAACTAATGAGTAGTCTGTGTGGAAATCATTCAGAACCATGCAGATATCCTGCACTTCATCAAAAATGCCCAATCCTAGAATTAGCAACCATTGGAGGTTCTTCCCTGAATTAGCCTTCTCTCTGATGGCTGTACAGTGATCTTCCAACCCCAACTCCACCTCCACAGTTACCTACTGACCTCTCCCATAAGCAGAGCCCTCCCCACTCACCTATTTACTTACCTATTTATTATTAATATAGAGGTATGAATTCCTGTGTTTTCAATATAGATCTTTGGGGTTTTTTTTTTAAGATTTTATTTATTTGACAGAGAGACACAGCCAGAGAGGGAATGCAAGCAGGGGGAGTGGGAGAGGGAGAAGCAGGCTTCCTGCTGAGTGGGGAGCCCAATGCGGGGCTCAATCCCAGGACCCCGGGATCATGACCTGAGCTGAAGGCAGACACTTAATGACTGAGCCACCCAGGCACCCCTGGATCTTTGATTTTGATCTGTGATCCACATTAACTCCTGTGACTCTATTACCTATTCAATGATAATAATAAGATAAATTTAATTTTTAAAAATAACTTTGAGGCACTATTGTGCAGTGACATACTGTGACCTTCATGGAGTCATGTCTTCCTATAACTCTTGAAGCTAAGACTATTTAATTTCCTCCCAAAGATCTAACTTTGCTTAAGACTCTGGCGTAACTAGAGGGACCCCAAGCTCTCCAGCCTCAGTTTCAAATAAGATCATGCTAACCTCAAAATCCAGATTACAATGGCTCTGGCACACACTCCACTCCCCCACCCCCAGGACTTCAGCACCATCCTCCCCACCCCCCAAAGCCAACTTCAGTTAATGATGAGGTTCCTGAAGTGGTCTCCTGTGTTGTCATCCACAAACTGTGGTGCTCTTCCCTTCTAACCCTTCCATGAGATCCTTGGCCTCTGTGGCTACTCAAGGTGGCCCTCATCACTTCCATGACTGAAGATGTTCCCCATGAATGTACCACCCAGTGAGGCCAGGATGCACTTCCAAGGGCTCTTAAAGCTGCAAGACCTTTGATGTACATACGCTTATGCCTGGTCTCCTGTGTATGGTCTCAAACAGAATCATCTATCTTATACTTGGCCCAGTTAGATTATGGGAACCAGGGGATCTAGAGTCAGCAGTTCCTGTTACAGAAATTAATTCCTGCCAAGAGTCCCACTCTGATGCTGATGCCAAAGACCTCTGATGTTGGTCTCTGCCCTGAATCCCACTTCCCCACAGATGGGTCCAGACCCGAACTGGGGTAACCAGGCCTCTGTCCACTTTGTGCTGTACCCAAAATTGGACTTCCCCTTCTGTCCGTCCAGTCTGCATGAGGCTGGAACTCAGTTCCACCTTCGTCCAGCCTGACCAGTATTTTAGAACTTTCTGTTTAAGGCAAAACCATGACTTCTTTTTCACACTGAAACCAAACATGAGGAATTGTGAACCCCTTAGTTTCAAATTATGTCTTCATATTTAGGGAATAAACATTTGTTAAACACTTCCTATATGAGTCCTCTCGATAATTACCTACTTTGGCAAAGAGCAATCACACACACCCATAATTGGCCAATAAAGCTGTGGGAAAAAAATGTCTAGCTAAAAATAATATATAGTTTGAATCAAAACAACATGATACTTTTCTACTCCTTTTAAAATGACTAAAACTTTTAAAGCTAGTAACATCCAATTTTGACCAGGTGCATGGAAATGGGGACATTTGTACACTATTGTGGAAATGTAAATAAATACCACCTCCATAGAGGGCAATCTGGCAATATGTACCAAAATGTAAAATTCACATTTTCACATACACAAAATGTAAAATTCACATATGACCCAGAAATCCACCACCTCTGAAAAATCCATCCTATAGAAATATCAATGCAGTGCATTAAAGGTATAGCTTCAGGGCTGTTCCCTGTATCATTGGGATAATTTTAAAACTTGGAAGCAAACCGGGCATCCATTGACGGGAAGTAGGTAAAATATGGCACCACAATGTGGTGGAATCCTTTTCAATTGCTAGAATAAAATGGGCTTGGAAAGATGTTCGTGCCACTTTACTTAAAGAAAAAAGGATATATCAGTGGGCATAATATGATCCCATTTTTGTAGAGAAAATCAATAAAACTAACGGTGGTTCTTTGAAAATTTTGATACAATCAATAAGTGTCTAGTCAGACTAAGAAAGAGAGGATTCAAATTACTAATATCAGAACCAAAAGAGGAGACATCACTACAAACTACATCAACATTAAAAGGTAATGGGGGGGGGGGGTGCCTGGGTGGCTCAGTGGGGTAAACCGCTGCCTTCGGCTCAGGTCGTGATCTCAGAGTCCGGGGATCAAGTCCCGCATCGGGCTCTCTGCTCAGCAGGGAGCCTGCTTCCCTCTCTCTCTCTCTCTGCCTGCCTCTCTGTCTACTGTGGTCTCTCTCTGTCAAATAAAAAAAAAAAGGTAATAGGGGAATATTACGAACAGTACTATGCCCACAAATTTGATAACCTATGGACCAATTCCTTCAAATATACAACCTGTCAAAACTCACACAAGAAGAAATAGACAATGTGAATAGGCTTATATCTAGTAAGAAATTGCATCAATAATTAATAACTCTCCAAAACAGAAATCACCAAACCAGATGGGCCTGTGGGTGAATTCTACCAAACATTTAAAGAAGAAATTACATCTCTTCCCTATAATCTCTTTCAGAAGATAGAACACTTCCAAACTCATGCTGTGAGGCCAGCATTATCCTAATATAATTTATTGCAAGAATTAAAAATGCATATATAAATGGGTCTTCAAAATTAAAAACTTTTGTGTATGAAAGGACACTCTCAACAAATTTAAAAAGTTCTCACAAAATGGGAAAAGTTATTTGTAAATCATATATCTGAGAAGACTCTAGTACCCAGAATATATAAATAATGCTTACAATTTTGTAATAAAAAGCCAAATAACCCAAACTTGAGAAAGGGAAAGTTTCCGCATGGACACTTCTCAAGGAAATACCCAAAGGATCAATAAGCATATGAAAAGATACTTAACATTATTATCCATGAAAGACATGTACATCAAAATCATAGTGAGCTACCATTTCATAATCAGTAATTTTAAAAGGAAAGAAAGAGAGAAAATGAACAAGTGCTGGTGAAGATAGGTGGAAACTGGAGCCCTCATGCACTGTTGGTGGGAAAGCAAAATGGTACAGCTCTATGAAAAGCAGTCTGGCAGTTCCCCCAGAAAGTTTAAACATAGAGTCACCATACACCCCCGCAATTCCACTCTTGGGTACATAGGCAAGAGAACTGAAAATACATGTCCACACAAAAACTTGTCCATGAATGTTCAGGGCAGCATTATCCATAATAGCCCCAAAGTGGAAACAACCCAAATGTCCCTCAGCTGATGAATGGGTAAATGAAATGTGGTGTATCCATACAGTGGAATAGTATTCAACCGCAAAATGGAAGGAAGTAGTGATACATCCCAGAATATGGATGAGCCTTCAAAACATTATACTCGGGGCGCCTGTGTGGCTCAGTTGGTTAAACCACTGCCTTTGGCTCAGGTCATGATCCCAGGGTCATGGGATCAAGTCCCGCATCGGGCTTCTTGCTCAGCGGGGAGCCTGCTTCTCTGTCTGCCTCTGCCTGCCTCTCTGCCTGCTTGTGCTGTCTCTCTCCCTCTCTCTCTCTCTCTCTCTGATAAATAAATAAATAAAATCTTTAAAACAAAACAAAACATTATACTCAGTGAAGGAGGTCAGTCACCAAAGGTCACATATTGTAAGATTTTACCTAGATTGAAAAGTCCAGAATAGGCAAAAACCATAAGGACAGCAAGTAGATTAGTGGTTGCCTGGGGGGGGGGGGGGGGATGGAAGGAAATGGGAAAGGGATTGACTGCTAACAAGTATGGGATTTGTCTTGGGGGGTGCTGGAAATGTTCCAGAATTGAATACCAATGATACTTGCAAATATTGTGAATATGCTAAACACTATAGAATTCTACAAATAAAAGTAGTACGTTTTTTGTTCCATGAACATTATCTCAATTTAAAATCATCATCATTGGGGGTTCTGGGTGGCTCAGTCAGTTAAGCATCTACCTTTGGCTCAGGTCATGGTCCAGGGGTCCTGGGATCAAGCTCCGCATCTGGCTCCCTGCTCATCGGAGAGCCTGCTTCTCTCTCTCTCCCTCTGCTGCTCCCTCTGCTGCTCCCCCTGCTCATGTGCTCAAGCTCTCTCTCTCTCTCTCTCTCTCTCTGTCAAATAAATAAATAATAAAGTAATAAAATAAAATCACCATCGCCATCATCATATGTAACTGGTATGTTAATAAATATAATTTTTATTAAAACACAGATGCAACTTTTTAAAAATTTATCCTTTAGGATTCCTTGCAACTCCAAAATTACCTGACTCTTTTCTCAGGGGGACCCAGGGGCCCAGATGACCCTTAAGTTGTGGACCACACCTGCCTTTGGAGACAGGTCAGGTGATCAGCAATGGGGCCGGTTCTGACGGGATGGCTTGGGTGGGAGTAGGGAGGTTGGAGGCGGGTCAATCCGGGAAGCCAGGAGAGGGAGAGGAGGGATTAGTCAAGGCTCCCTGCCTCCCTCTGAGACTATACACAACCGTCTTCCCTTACCTTCCTCTAACCTTCTGGGCAGGGCAGTGTTTCAGTTTCTTGGAGCACAATATGCAACAGAGAAGTGCCATTTCTCCCTCAAGACGCATCTAAAGAGGTATAGATCTAGGTGAGTTACTTTACAAACATTTCTAACTTATGTTTTCCTCTGATGTTAATAGCTTGTACCAGGTGGGCATGAGAATCAACGGGAGAGCTAGTAAATATGCAGAGTCCTGAGCCCTACTTCCAGAGCCTCTGGGGCCCTAAGTCTGGGGATTTCCCTAAATCTGCATTGCTAAATACCTGGTCCATGCACTTTGGGTAGACCTATCATGTACATGTTTTTCTTTTCTCTCTGCTGAAGAAAGAAAGTATAGGGGGTTATCTGGTGCCTAGCCTTTAGGTCAGGCATTATTATCAGTGGTTGGATAATTTAGATCTGTGTTTCTCGATCCAGAAGCATATTGTGGATTGGAAGGCTAACTTTGATCATTTGGGGTTGAGCAAGCAGAGACAGGGAGGGAGGGAAGTGACAGGCAAAAGGGGACCAGGCTCCTAGAATATAACTCACAGTGGTTTAGGGTTCGGCACCATTTTTCCTTGTGCATCCCCGAGATCTCCCAACCCCAGACCAGAAGTGCCTATGACATTTTGTGTATAGGAAGGACTAACCAACAGAAGAGTGAAATAAATAGCTTTTGTAAGTGTCCAATATCCCTTTAATTTCTGATATGCTCAGAGTTTACATCATGAATGGGTATGGGGTTCTGTCAAATACTTTTCTGCATTGATCAGAAAGTGTCGTGTAGCTTTTGTCTTTATTCTGTCAATACGGTGACTTAAATTGCTTGATTTTTTAAAAGATCTTATTTTTATCTGAAAGAGAGAAAGAGAGAGAGCAAGTGAATTGAGGAGCAGAGGGATAAGCAGACTTTCTGCAGAGCAGGGACCCTGATGCAGAGTTCAATCCCAGAACCCTGAGAACATGACCTGACCCAAAAGCAGATGTTTAACCAACTGAGCTGAGCCAACGACGTGCCCCAAATTACTTGATTTTTCAAATGTTAAACCATTCTCATATTTCTGCGATAAACACCACTTGGTCGTGATGTATAATCCTTTTAAAGAATACTGCTGGATTTGACACGCTAACACTTGGTTAAGGAATTTTTGTGTCTATATTCATGAGTGATATTGGTTTTGTAGTTTCCTTTATTGTGATGTTTTTATCTGGTTTTGGTATCAGGATTATGCTGGCCTCCTGAGATGATTTGAGAAGTGTTCTGTACTGTACCTCAGATTGTTTGTAAAAGATTGGTATTATTTCTTCCTTAGAAGTTTGACACAATGCATGAGAAAAAAAATCATCTAGTTCCGGAGTTTTCTTTGTGAGAAAGTTTTTTTTTTTTTATAGTTAATTAAATTTCTCTAATAAAAATGGGATTTCACAGATTTGCTATATCACCTCTTGTCAGCTTTGGTAGGTTGAATTTTCAAAGAAATGTGTCCATTTTACTTAAGTTGCTGTATCTAATGTAAAATTGATCAAAATATTTCTTTGTTAGTCACTTAAATCTACGAGGTCTGTAGCAATGCCCATTCTTCCATACCTGCTACCCAGAATTTGTGTCCTCTCTCTTTATGTTCTCAATCTAACTACAGTTCTATTACATTTTTAAAAACTTTTTCCAACAACCGGTTTTGGTTATGTACATTTCCTCTCTTTTTGTTCCCTATTTTTTATTTCTTCTTTTATCTGTATTTCCTTCCTTCTAATTCCTTTGGGTTTAATTTGCTCTTTTGTTCCCCTAGCTTCTGAGTCATTGATTTTAGATCACTAACTTTAGACCTTTCTTTTTTCCAATATGAGCATTTAAAGGTATATATTTCTAAGTATGCTTTGGTTGTGTGCCATGAATTTTGATATGTGTTATTTTTGTTATTATTTGGTTCCAAATATTTTACAATTTGCCTTTGATTTTTTTCCCTTTGACTCAGATTCTTTAGAAGTATGTCGTTTTATTTCCAAATTATTTTGGCTTTTCCAGATATCTTATTGTTATTTGTTTCTACTTCCTTTTGGGCCTTTCATATAGTTTGTCTTTCTTTTCTGAGATTTATCTTTCCATTCATTAGGGATATATTTTTCCTTTAGTCCTTTAGTCCCTTGAGCACAGTGAAGAGAGTTGCATTTCCATGCTTATTTCATGAATTCTAACATCTGGGTCATCTCAGGGTTAGTTTCTTGATGGGGTTTTTTCCTTTTGGGGGTGGACCATGTTCTCCTATTTCTCCACATGCTGAGTGATGTTGTATTGTAGCCTGATCATTACAGATGCTATGCTGTGCAGACCGGATTCTGTTTTATTCTTTTGAAAAGTAATCTCAGTGTTCATTGTAGTCTTGTTTCAAGAGACAGCAAGTTTCCTGAAACAATCCTGATATCAGAATTTCTGTACTTTATGGAAGAAAGGAAAGGAGGGATCAGAGGAAGTAAAGAAGGGAGGGACAAAAGGAGAGACAAAGGGAAGGAGGCCAGGAGGCAGAGTAAATGCTCACTAGATATTTGCTAAATAAATGAAGGAACAATTTGGGGGTCATTAACTCTGCTTTATAGATGACGACCTGAGGTTCAGAAAGGTTAGATAGCTTTCCCAGAAATATAGTAATGGGGCTCAAATTTGACCTTAGTTCTTTGAATCCAGTTCCATTGCTCTTCTTCATACACCTACAGGAAGAAGGGTCTAGCTTAGTGCTACTCAAATGCCAGTCTCCAAAGAGAAATGAGGTGTATGACAGAAGGCAAATGAATGCACTACTTCCTTCATCAGGAGAGCCTTGCTAAGAAAAAAAGCCTGCCAAACTAAACAGAATGCTTAGTGACTTTGTGTTCTGGCAAATTTCCTAGTCACCTTACAGTTAAATGACCACAGGTAGCTGGACCATGGACCACACACTTTTTCTGTAATATGGGTCCTATGGATCCTAGCCTAACCACGTGGTCTGAAACTCTGCATCTCTGTCATTTCAGATGCTTTCCTTGTCTAGATGGAGCCCTCAGGCACCCCAGAGTCCACCACCCCTTTTGAATATGATCCTCAGAGCTTACTGTGTGAGAGCAAGACCTTTGCCTTTGCTACCTTCAGCACCACCGTCCTGTACTTCCTGGTGTTCCTCCTCAGCCTGGTGGGCAACAGCCTGGTGTTGTGGGTCCTAGTGAAGTATGAGAGCCTGGAATCCCTCACCAATGTCTTCATCTTCAACCTGTGCCTCTCAGATCTGGTGTTCTCCTGCTTGTTGCCAGTGTGGATCATGGCGTACCACTGGGGCTGGCTGCTGGGGGACTTCCTTTGCAAGCTCCTCAGCATGATCTTCTCCATCAGCCTCTACAGCAGCATCTTCTTCCTGACCATCATGACTATCCACCGCTACCTGTCGGTGGTGAGGCCCCTCTCATCCCTGCGTGTCCACACCCTCCAGTGCCGTGTGCTGGTGACCATGGCTGTGTGGGCAACCAGCATCCTGTCCTCCATCCCTGATGCTGTCTTCCACACGGTGTTTTCTTCACACTGTGACTACTCAGAAAGGAAGTGGTTTCTAACCTCGGTCTACCAGCATAATGTCTTCTTCCTGCTCTCCATCGGGATTATCCTGTTCTGCTACGTGGAGATTCTCAAGACCCTGTTCCGCTCTCGATCCAAACGGCGCCCTCGGACAGTCAGGCTTATATTCACCATCGTGGCAGCCTACTTCCTTAGCTGGGCTCCCTACAACCTGCTCCTGTTTCTGCAGACACTGCTGAAACTTGAGGTCATCCAGAGCTGTGAGTTCAGCCAGCAGGTGGATTATGCCGTGCTCATCTGCCGCAACCTTGCCTTCTCCCACTGCTGCTTCAACCCAGTGCTCTACGTTTTTGTCGGGGTCAAGTTCCGCAGACATCTCAAAAGTCTGCTCCGGCACTTCCGGATCTGTGGGCAGCGGGCAGCCAGCATTCCTCATCACCCAGCAGGCTCCTTCAATTACGAGGGTGCCTCCTTCTATTGAAAGGGAGTTCGGTGGTGCCAATGGAGGTGGACAGAGCTGCTGGAGTGGGAGCAGGGAGAAGCAGGGCAGGAAAGGGCATCATGGAGGGCATGCTGGGGAATGCCATGGCCACCTTCCACAAGTAGTCCTTCATGTCTCCTCTTCTGCAGATAGTGGCTCCCACCTGGAAACTGTATATTGCCATCCAGAAAAACATTTCTTGGATTCTGAGTTCATCATAAATTCCTTCATTAATTCATTCCTTCAGACATTGCTTAGTCCAGAAGGCTCTGAAACTTGGAAGGATTCCCAGAAAGGATTCCCTCCAAGGCTTTCTGAGGGTCTGAGGCTCCGTGTGTGTGCTAATTGTAAAGATGCAGACTGATGGTAGATGGTCTGTCCCCACTCACCTGGAGGGTTATGCCAGCTGAATTTGGAGGGGTTGGCTCTGCACTCCTCAGTGACTGCTGAGTGAGACTGTTTCACTGGGCCAAGATAAGCACATCCTCAAATAAGCAAGTCAGAATGCAATCTGGATCCTGAAGACCCAACTAGACAGGAGATACATTCCATGTCATAGCTCTAGTGTCTGCCACATGAACTAGCACCTGAATATTCAGTCCAGAAATAATCTTTTGTGGAAAGAATGAATGCAATAAGTGCCACCTTCTGCATGAAGCATTTGTTTGCAGGACATAAAGATAAGGAGATACCGTCATGACCCTCTAGGTACCAATAGTCCAGCTCTGAAGGTCCAGAAAACTAAACACCCACCTCGGCCAAGGCAACCAGGGTGAAGATTCCTACATCTCACCTCTCTGGATGGATATCGAGCTGATACTTCAGATTCATCAGTTTCCACCTCAGATGTTCTCCATGTACTTGGTTGATGGCACCAGCTTCCCCCAGCCACCGACACTCCAAACCCGCATCATCTCTGAGTCCTACACTTCCCTTCCCTCCACTCCCACAGCCAAGTCCTGTTGCCTCTGCCTTCCCCATGTCCCTCAGAGCTGTTTCTGTCCATGTTCATTGAATGCCCGTGGTTCCATCCCCAAATGACCTCGCTTCCTCAGCATCTTCCCACTCCTCACCTCTTTCCCCACAAAGTGTCCTCTGAATGGACACCAGGGTTCTTCAAAACCCTTCGTGGATCCTCACACTATGCAAATAAAGCCCAAACACCTCAGCAAGTCTTTCAGGGCCCCTGCAATCTGGTGCCAATGAACTTTTCCATTGTTATTCAACCTTCTGCCACCCCCCCCCCCATGTAGCTCAGGATCCAACCACAAAAAAACCACACTCTTCTCCCATCCTTCCAGACACCCTTCCCCCAGTCTCTTCTAGGCCCCCATCATGTTGTCACCAGGGCCTGGAACATCTGTCCTTCTACTCCACTACCTACAAGCCCCAGCTGAAAGGCCAACTCCTCAGGAAGACTTTCCCTATCTGAAAATCAGAAGAGCACTCTCTGGTGTGCTGTGGCACTCTGCTTGTCCCCTCTGAAATAGTATTTGTCATTCTCCACCATGTGTCATAGTTACACTTGTGCATGTCTTATCTTCCTGCCCCATTGGAATGCAAAGTGTCTGAGGTCTTGCACCCAGGGTCTTGTACCCTGCCAAAGGCCCTGGTGTTCTAGCACAATGTATTGAGTGGGAGCAAAGAATGACAGCTATCATTATTTTTCTAATGTATGCATTTGGGGGACCCATGCCTAGGGAACACAGTCAAGCTTTCTTGCCCCAGGCTGCTGGAGTGACAGTAACCCTTCTTCCCTAATCTATGCTCTCGGAGCACCATGCTTATCCCTCTCTTTGACAACGTCTATACTTGACCTTGCTTTTTAGTTAGCGGTACACGAGCCTGCCTCTCACACTGTCCCATAGCATCACATCTCAGGACACAGATAAAACCCATCTTCAAAATTTTCCCATACCACACAGATCTGGTTCCAATCTGATTTAGCTCTGGAGTGGGGCCTTTGGAAAAGCTCCCTAGGTGATTCTGACCTGCACCCCAGTCGGGTATGGTTGGCTGTAAGTCCTTGAAAATGAGAATTCCGGAGTCTTCCCACAGTCCCTTGAGCAGGACTTTGCACACAGTAGTCACTCAGTCTATGCCTTTTGAATAAAGTAGCTACTGTTACAGCCTTTGGCTGGCACATAGAGAGCATGTAAAGCATTCACCCCTTCAGCTCCAGCTACGGTTTCAATGATGCATTTGCAATTGGGTGGCCAGCCTTAGAGGCATTTTATCTGGCTGGGGAAGACTGAAGGCCTAGTTTTAAAAATTAGGCCAGTAACACCTGCTGGAGAGGACTGGGTGGTGCACCAGTGAAGGACAAAGCTCTCATGGTCTTGCCAACTAATAGGTGGGGACATCACTCAGCACGGACAGAAGAAACAGTAAAAGGAAGGAGACAATGAGTAGTTGTGGGCTCAGAGCTAAGCAAATGGATTTCTGGTTAGGATAATCATTCAGTGTCCCTTTCAAACCTAATATTCTTAAAATTTTGTTCAACTTTTATTCAGAGGGCAGGCTGAGTCCAGGGAGGGGAAAGGCAGAGGACTCCAGCTCCAAAACCAAAGCTGCATGTTCTCAACCCCACTCTTCCTATAAGGCAGGTTTCAGGATCTTGCCTTACTACAGAGCATGCCTTTGAGAGGTTCCCTTCTTCATTTCCTCACCCCATCCCATTCCTTCCCAGCAAAAGCTGCTTTGCTAAGTATTTCTTTCAACACATTCAGCCACATCCCTGAGAACCTGTCACTAAATACACTCATGTCCATCTCCTTACATTTCTAATGATTTTTGTCATCCCCAAGGGTAGAAAGTGGAGCCTCTTCTCCTAATGTAGTTCTTTGGGAATCCAAGAGCAGAGGCACAGAGAAGCAGAGATGTGAATGGGAAGACAGGGGCATCCTATCAGAGAGGGAACCGTGAGCAAGATTGCCGAAAAGTACAGCCAGAGAGCTACACACGGGTGGCCACTCTCTACATACCTTGACCACACCCTCGTTGGCCACAACCTTCTGCTTTCCCCCTCTCTCCACCCACAGAACCACGGTTTGACCTCAGCTAGACTCTTGTGGGCCTGTCTCTCCCCCTGTAGTCAATCAAAGTGCCCTGGATACTGGGCTGCAGATCTCCTGCCACTCCTGGCACATAAAACATCCACAGTGGTTCCTAGAAAAGATGTCTTCACAGCATTTCTACATCCCTGCTCTCTCGGACAAAATCAGGAAGGGAGGAGGAACCTTGCTGGTCTCTGAATGGTAACTTTAAGCCCAGGGCAGCCCCAGACCTCAGATGACCCCAGCCAGAGTGGAAGTTCCTCAAGGGCACAAGCCTCCTGCTGCAGCTCTAGAACCTCCCCTGGTGCCCCGCGGGGTTTGTGGTTGGTTGAGTAAGTGGATTGGAGACCATCATTTTGGCTTTTTCCTACTTCTGTTTTTTTTTTTTTTTTCTTTCCACACTTCCTTACATTACATCTTCTGGTCAACCCCAGGTACCACCAATGGCTTCCCACGAACTCTTCCCTAGAGCCCATCAGCCCAGACATTGCCTGGTTTGCTGACCTCCTGACAGCTTTCATTTGTGGAACCTACCTGGGACAAGACAAGGAGACCCACAAGTCTGGGAAAGCCCAGAAGAGACCCCCAAAGCAGACTCTCAGGCTCTCAGGATCTGAGCCGTGGGCCCAAACCCCAAATCTAAGCTCCTTTACTGACTCACTATGACCTTGGGCCTCTCAGACCCTCAGTGTCCTCCTCTGTAAAACTGTATAAATGCCAACAACACAAAGTCAGACTACCCACACGGTGGAGGTGCACATGAGGTCATACGCGTAAAAGTACTTGCTTTGCCAATGATTCAGCTCCAAATAGGAATTACTACTGTAATCATCTCATAAAGACAGAAAGCATCGTTGCATATGCACAAATAAAAGATTTGCACAGACGCACCTCCGTCTGGGTTCCCCTCATTTCTACCCAAGGTCATTATATAAGACTCCTAAAAATTCTCTGCTTATGGGGGATCTGGGTTAGGATTTAGGGTGCAGGGAGGAATACAGGAGGAGGATTGGAGATAAAGTGTGGAACAAGTCTTGTATGGCTCTGGATGGTGGGAAATTGGTTCTTTTAGGCCTGAGGCAAAACTGTCCAGGAGGAGTGTATCTTGAGTGCTCCATGGCTCATCTCTCCCCTGGCCTGGCACCTAAGTTGGCTATCTTCAAGTCCAAGGTTTTTTTCCTATTTTATGACCCATTGTGTCAGAACAAGGACTTTTCAGAGATCAGCTTTCCAGTCGGAAGGAATGATACACTTCCTGCTGGGAATTTCGGGTATCCTGAAAACTTGGTGGAAGATATTTTGCAGGTTTGGGGGAAGTTTGGCAAGGGGGATAAGGGTTATCCTGAACTCCACTCTCTACCTTGGGGCCAGCCCAGATTTTTGGTCCAAGGTGCCTATAACCCCCTCTCCCACATACCCATCCCCTCCACAAAAGAAAGTGTGGCCAGAAGGACCGAAGGACAATGGCAGTTTGGTTCCTTGACTTTCACCATATCAGAAAATCAGACTTGAGCATCACTCATGGTTAGAGAAAGGACATGGGCAGTGGATGGGCACTGGATAGTTGCAAGGATTAGAGATGGGGCCAGGGGTGAGAGTGGAGGGGGTATGTAGACCTCCAGAATGTTCCTTGCCACATATGGAGGCCCACTCTGTGTGAAGGCAGCACAAGCCCATGTTTGTGGCGGGGGGCAGGTATAAGACCACAAAGACAAATTAGCCCTATTTTGGGCTCTGGTCATTTGGCCTATTTGGGGAAAGATTTCCATAGTATTACTCTAGGCCCAGGGAATTGCTGGCCCTCTTTTCAGATGACTTGGATGAACCTTCTGGACTCAGAGAAAATTACAAGGCTCAATTGTCCATGCAATTGGAAATGTTCACCTTAAACATGTCACCTTAAACGTGTCATTAAAACTATTTCAAAGCACTTTACAATGAACTATGAGAGTTTGGAGAAGTACCCACCTGTATCTTTCTCCTCAGTTGGGTTACAATTGTTTCAACAATCTGCCTCTGATTTTTTTCCAATAGTAAGGATAATATGAGTTTAAAAAAAAAACACTGAACATTACTAATTTCTCAAAGCATCTTCTGTTTACTTAAAAATTAGAGAAACCCACAAATATTGGTCTTTATAGGAAGTCACACTCACTTTTCTGGCTGGATCTTTAGCAAACCACTTCCCCTCCTTATTTATTCAACATAACTGGAGAGGTTTAAACTCAGTTATCTCTAAGACCCCTTCCTATGATTAAAAAAACTAAGTGTATGGGTGTATAATTTCATAAGTTGCATTTCCATGGGGTTCTTTAGGGTATACAAACCTTCAGCTTCCGGCACGTATGGGTTGAACTGGGTCCTCCTCTTACTCGCTACCAAATTCTTATGTTTAAGTCCTAATTCTCAGTGCCTCTGAACATGACCTTCTCTGTAAGGGCATTTACTAAATATGTAATGATGTAACGTGAGGCCATATAGGTGAGGGCAGGCCCATAACCCCTTAAGACTGGTGTCTCTATAAAAAGTGAAAATTTGGACACAGACCCAGACAAAGGGAGAATGCCATGTGAAGACTGGAGTTATACTATCAGAAGTTGAGAACACCAGAGATCACCAGCAAGCACTAGAAGACAGGAGAAGCATGGAACAGGTGCTCCCTCGCAGCCTCAGAAGGAGTCAATCCTATAGACACCCTGACCGTAGACTTCTGGCCTGGACACCTGTTTAAGCCACCTAGTCTCTGGGACTTTCAGACGGCAGCATGAACAGGCTAATACAGGGCACTGATCTCCGTGGGTGTGCAGGGAATTCTCGTGCATCTCAGAGCCCCTTGTGAGGTTTCAGTGACTACCCTGCCCACACAGAATATTGCATCTGACCGAAGATGCCCACCGGAGACTGGAAACAGATTTTTACTGAGATCTGCTCGGTGCCAGGCCCAGACATTCTTACATTTCACAAACACCTTGTGAGGTTTTTGGTTCCCACTTAGACCAAGAAGGGTATCAGGGCTCAGAGAGGTCACACTCCAACATTCATAGCCCCATCACATGGGGTCAGTGCCCGAGGCAAGGGGTCACAGCCCCAAGGATGTAGGGTCACAACTGTAATCCAGTGGGGTCACAGCTCCTGGCACAGGGGTCACTACTCAGAGGACAGAGGGTCATGGACCTGAGCATGAGTTGTCACAACCCCGATGATGTGAGCTCACAACCCTGATCAAGTGGGGACAATGGACTCAAGAACAAGGGGTCACAACCCCAGGAATATGGCGTCAAATCTTCTGGCATGTGGGGTCATGACCTCTTCACTAGGGCCACAGCTCTGAACATGTGGGGTTACAGTCCCAATCATGTGGGGTCACAATTCTGAGGATGTGAGGTCACAGTCCTGAGAAATTGGTATTAAAATCCGACATTAAAATCTCTCCCATCCATAATATGTCACAAAACCCTTCAGACTGTGGTCGGAACAATGACTTTCCATTTGCCTTCCTCCCCCTCATTCCTCTTCCTTTCATAGTTTTTTAACAGGAAGAATGGAAATCACTCCCCTGCCACCCCCACAAATCAGCTAGCCCATCCATCTAATCGCTAACTTATCTATACCTAGTTAATTTATAAAAGAGCACTAATGACACACCATACCCTAACCTTAAATAGGAAATCTATTTGCTTTCCTCTGTTATCCCACCTAGGCAATGCTGGGGCCATAGCAGCTGACTGGACACCACTAGCTAAGTCCTCGAGTTAGAAGGTATTTCTAGAGTGAATGGTAGGAACAAGGGCAGCCAGAGTTAAGGAAGGACAAGAGACCGGGCTTCAGTCACAGGCTTAAGTACCCCGGGTCCTGTCGCTCTTCTGTCTTGTGTCCACAGCAGACGTCATGAATGAAGAAGGCGTTTTGTTATCTTGAGCCCAGCCTCAGTCAGAATGACTCGCAACTTACAAATAGAAAATAGAACGTATAAATAGGAATCGGACCAAGAGTGAGGGAGAAATCAGGGGTGGTAGTTTATTCATAAACACTTACTTTTTGAGCACTGAATTCCACCCACAAGGTGCCCGGTGTTAGGAAGTGAGGGGATCAAAAGATGCGAAGCCCAGTAATACATTAATGCTTTCCATTTAGCCTGCCCAAGGTATCAAAAATATTATCGTTTCAACATGTAATCTGCATAAAAGTAGTAACACGCTAGTTCACATTATGTTTTTTATACTAAGTCTTTGGAAGTCAGGTGTATTTTGCACTTACAGCCCATGTACGATTCAACACGAACTAGCCGCGTTTTAAGTTCTCAAAAGCTGCACGGGGACAACGCTGCCTCCAAGGTGCCACATAGATGACCTGCGGACACAGGAGCCCGCGGGAACTGCAAGCCTTAAGCTAGAGCCGGTGGCACCGTGCTTCCAGTGGGAGATGCAAACCTTAGCCCTGCGGAGCAAACCGGGAAACGTAGTCCGCCCGGTTCTGTGGGGTCCGACGGGACTTGTAGGCATCGGCCCTGCGGAGCATGACGGGAGTTGTAGTCCGTGCCGGCCTGCGGCGGCTCTGCGTATTATGGCGGGCCACGGCACGCTACCGCACTCTTCCGCTGGGCCCCAGAAAGTTTCGCTTCTGCCCAGCGGTGGACCCACAAGCGCGTAAGTGCCGCGGGGGGCCGGCCGGACCTTGGGGGAGCCTGGGCCACTGTCGGCCCCGGAGCTGAGAACTTCCCTCCGTGCGCGGCTTCTCACCTGTTGCCCTCACTGTCCCCGCCCATCCCGGGTCTCCCCGAGACCCCGCCCGAGCCCTTGCCTTTGGCCTTGCCCAGCGGGCCTGGGAGGCACCTCGGGCCGGCGCTGAAACTAACCCTGGAACCCAGGCTGCCTCTGGTGGTCAGTTAGAAAGACAGACCCCCCAAACACCAGTTCCAGGACCTCCGATGGCCAAGGGGCCGCCAAGGAGCCCACCATATGGGAGTCTCAGAACAAGCTGTGGATCCTTTAGTCACAGGAGGACAGATCCCAGAGTTTCTGCTTGCGTTGTCCGGGAGGATGCTGACCTTAAAAAGGGAAGTTCCTGGCTTCGCTGGGCCGGGACAGCCCAGACCATCTCATATCGCCCTTCCAACCATAACGGGACAGTTTGTTCATTCCTTGACCCATTCTCTTTACCCTGTGTCCAGGTGCAGGATCTCCAGATAGCTCCCAGTGATCTTTCCTGAAAACACCTGTGGATTTGGGCTTGCGTGTGGCCGCATGGGACTTGGGCTAAATAAGAGCCTATTTAGAGCCTAGGGTCGGGGTTGTTGTAGGGGGAGGGCTGGGTTTTACTTTTGTGTCAGGAAAGCGTGTGCGGTTGACATTAACCACGTGGTTCCCTGTTAATGCACATGTGTCCACTGATGCCCCTTTTCATTCTTCACAGCTCTCACTGGTTGCCCCCTCTAGAAAAAAATAGAGCACTTAGAGAAACTGCTTGTTGACTGCTCGCTGGGGCCGCAGCCTCTGTCTCTGCTTGTCTCTCGGGGGCAGTTTCCTTTCCCATAGAGAAATGGGTCAGGGGCTCTTTGAGGGCAGAGGATCAGGCTGTAATCTTCTCACTGCCCTCCTGCCCCTGCAAGCTCTGTGGTCTCTGTAGCAAGCTTTACTCTCCTGCCATCTGCCTAATGCGGCTTCCCCTGTGTGTTGGTGCTCGGAAAACGCCATCTCGCTGAGGTTTAATGCTTTTTGTGGCTCACACCTTCCCAAGTGGGCCCATGTTGAGTGGCCCCCACTCGACCCTCCCTTCTGTGACAGCTACGGTTACTGAATTCCTTGCCTAGTCGTGGGCCATCGCTGTGATCACTCTGGAAATCACGGTTGATTGTCTCAGTGAAGGGACATGGCCCCTTCCGTGATTACAAGGATCTGAAACGGTTCTTGCTTTAGGAAACAGGTTTCCTGCTCCTGTTAATAGTGTTCATCTTTGTGTAGTGCTCCATTTAGCTTTTAAATTGTTTTCAGTATTTTATTTGGAAAACATAATCATTGCAAGAATTGTGGAGTGAACATGTGCCCACCTGGTAGAATCCACAAGTCGTATTTGACTTTGATTATTTTTGTAGTTGCTTTGGAGTCTATCCTCTAGCTGCTCCTTGGATGGTCTTTGTTTCTTGTGGCTGCTTTTTGGGCCCTTTGAGGGTGGGCAGGATGGCCCCCACAGATGTTTGTGATGAGAGAAGTCACCCCGAACAGATAAGATCAGAGCAGCTTGTGACATTGACCCGTATCAGTCACAGAGGCTGTGGGCTGCCCCCTCCAGAACACATAGTAGGCACCTGAGGAATGGCAGTCCCTCTCTTCCTTTAGGGGAGAGGTTTGGCTGTGGATAACCTGTACTTTCTGGTGAATCCAACGACGACTTTGGTGACTCAAGACTGGAAGGTCTTTAAACACGAGGCAGAGGAAGCATGCAGCCTCGCTGTGGTCTCGCGGTGAAAATCACTGATGGGAGCTCAGAGTTTGGGGCCACGTTCCCCGGAGCAGCCCCAGCACGTACGGCAGGTCAGGTGCGTTGAGTGGTGCCTTGTAACAAGCCAGACGCCGCCCGTGAGCAGAGAGGAGTGGGGTTTGGCCTTGTCGGCATCTGCTCATCTCCTGCGGACCGTCACTATGTCGCACCAAGGGTGAACAGTGTTCCCTCTTTGTGATCTCGGTGCCAGATTTTTGGAGTCTTTGTTTGTTTGTTTGTTTTTGTTTTTAAAGCTTTTGATTGGTATAAGAACCTGTGGTTGAAGAAGTAAATAAATCAGTTGGGTGGATATTGAAATGTCTCCATGGGCCTGTATTTAGACTTTGGCTGCTTCTAGACAGTTTGTCACCGGACTGCCCCAT
The DNA here is from genome assembly GCA_004024625.1 of Mellivora capensis. Classification (NCBI taxonomy): domain Eukaryota; kingdom Metazoa; phylum Chordata; class Mammalia; order Carnivora; family Mustelidae; genus Mellivora; species Mellivora capensis. The sequence goes on from PISX010000543.1 coordinate 148,004, forward strand.
AACACGAGCTTCGGCCCCAGAGCACATGGGCTCATGGCTTTTAGGAGAGGAGGATGGTGGAGCCGTGCTCAGTGGGCCAGGAGGAGTTTTCCCCTCTTCCACATGTTGGCGCCAGTCAGCCTGATGGTTTGTGTGACCACCAGTGGTCCTCCCTGTTCACAAAGGGCTTTGTGGCATTTGAAAGACACCAAGTGCCTGCTTCTAGTTTGCCCCGATCCTGTTGGCAGGGATGAGGACGTGTACATCAGCGTGGTTCTGAGGGGACGCTGTGGTCTGGTTCTGGGGCCCCGGGGCAGGTCTGGCTGGCCACCTCAGGAGCCTGGGATGCTACGTCTTTGGCTTGGGGCAAGAAACCGAGTTAGGGGAGCCTGTGGAATCCGGAAGAAAAACGTGAGGTGAAAAAGCAATCCAAACAAGTCATTAGTATGCAGGGGGTTAGGCCAAGAGGAGCATCCCTTGTGGGAGGTCCAGGGTGGGCTGGACAGCTGAATTAGATGTGGTGGTTTCACAAGGAGCCAGAAGGATTTCCTCAAGCTGAATCTGTAGCCCCGTGGGCTGCTTCCAGGGCGCCTGGAGCCTGGGTCAAGAGCAGGGAGGGGGCACTTAGAAGCCTCCGCCAAAGTTAGCCAGCCACTGGGAATGTCTGCTTCTCTCCTTCCCCACCTCTTCCTTAAGGAAGATAAAGGGTAATCTCCCGACATTGCACACGGAGGAAAACCAAAACAAAAAAAACGGGAAAAAGAAACCTCACACAAGATAGAAAAATGTCAAATAACTCCCCCAGGATAGACAGATTTCCTTAAATTGCCTGAAAAAAGTTTGGTGAACTAAATACAGCCCCGTCTCACCCAGTCATGGCATGATCTTTATCACATTACCGATTGCTTGCGAGGGAATGGACATTTCACATGACTAGTCTGATTCCAAAATCCGAGTAGGGTGCAAATAGGCAAGCCTCGGCTCCAGCTGGTAAAAGAGAGGACAGTTTTCTTGCCCATTGCCAAACTCCAGCTACAGAGCCATCCCGGGTCTTGCTCGGGCTTCCTGTCTGCCGGCATAGCCCCACCCCCTGCTCTGTACCCGGATGCTGCTCTTGTCACCCAAGGGCACAGCGGAGCTCAGACCCATCAGTACCTCCCCGACCCTGGGACTGTTCCTGGCAGATGGTTCCAGATCCAAAAGCCCAGGGATGCAGAGAGGGAAGGGCTTTGCGAGGGTTGGGTGAATGGGGGGAGGTGGCCGGGGGTTACCTTGTCCAGATAGGATGAAGGAGGCTTCTGGGTAAGGCTGCGTCAGGCCAGAGCTGCGGGGCACACTTTCTCCCATAGACACACTCAATCTATCCAGTCCCTAACTTACATTATTCTGTTCCTTCTTGGGATAATAATTCCGTAATATTTCCACAGTAATGACGGTAGATTGTATATAATTACAACCTGATTTTTTTAATGCATTATTTTAGTGAACATAAAAGTAATTCATGTCCAGGAAAAGAAAACTGAAAAATCAAGAGAAATCAAAATACCCATGTTTCCTACCATAGAAGGATGGTTAGCACTATTTACCTGTTGGCACATTTCTATGCCTAAAATTTAGTTTGGTTTGTTGGAGCAAGAGTCTCTGTTTTGGTTTTGTGTGACTGATTCATTCATTCATCAAATAATTTATCGCGGGCTCTCTGTGGGTCCAAGCTGTGCTGGGTGCTGGGGAACTGGTGAGTAGCAGTGGTGCTTACAGACAGGTGGGAAGAACAGGTTAAACAAGAAATTACCATACTGGCAAACGGCCACAAACGTGAAGAAAGGCAGTGGGGCTTAGAATCATGAGCAGAGTAGAACCTGGTGCCTTCTGTGCTCGCTTGCTTTTCATCAAAGCCCTTCTCAGGCATCAAGTGATCTCTTAGTCGCCTGTCAGCTTAGTAGGGCAGATGCTGTCTGTTCTTCTGGAGCTTGGGTTTCTTGAAGGCCACGGCCCACCGGCCTTGCTCACTCACGGCTGTAGCCCCAGTCCCTGGCTCAGGCCTGCCACTTCCTAGCAAATCCTTCTTACCTGGCTGGCAGTCTGTTAACACATATGGGTTGCATGTGCCCTTAAGGCCATGTTTAGTGGCCAAAGCATATTCTGTCAGGGATTTAGGTTGTGATCCGTCACTGGCTGGACTGACTCCCCCCTTGATACTTGGGTCAGGAGAGTCTCCCAAGCATATGGTTTTGGAGCCTGTAATTTTCTCCATCCGGGTGGGCTTTGTGCTGTGTGGGGGCAGGAAGAAATAGGTGCTCCAGTTGACTTCCCAGGTGTTCGCACACCTGTACCGGAGACTACCCGGAGTTCCACACAGCCCCTCACCACCTCCTGGATAGTTTTTCTGGGCCTTCCAGTGGCAAGACCCCAGGTATGGATGTGTGGCTTCTTCCAGAGGAGCTGTCCCCGCTTCCTAAAAAAAGACCGCTTCAGGCCCTCAGAGGCAACACCTCCCATCCACAGGTCTCTCGACCCTGCCTTCGTGGGCCGATGGACTGGACCCGGAGCCAGTTCTCTGTGTGTTCCAGAGGCAGTGACCAAGAAGCCTAGAATCATTGGTGAGAGGGCAAGAGCCAAGAGAAGATTCAAGAAAAGATGGCAGAGGCACAGGTGTCCCCTCCCTTTATGAAAGGAGATCGCAAGCAAGGATTGTGTGGGAAAGAGGACCCAGGCATGCAGTTGGTCAACACTTTAATTAGATCTGAGGGAGGGGTTGGGTCACCTCCCGAGCCTCTGTTCACGTGTGCTGAGATGTCTGCCTCTGAGCTGGCCTCTGACAGACTCCTGAGCACTCTCCTGGGCATCATCTGGAGGCTCTGCTGAGGGCAGCCTGCCCAGTGACCGCTCCAGGGCTGAGCCAGCAGAACCCCTGGGCCTTGGAGCTGCAGGTACCAGCCAAGGGCACCCTACGCCCTGGAGATGGCGACTGGATAGATGCTGTTGGGTGTGCTGAACCAGGCAAAGGCAAGGGACTCTTCCAGAAAGGCTTTCTGCCTTAGGCTGATCGGAACTGTCCTTGTTCACATTCTTTCTTGGTCTGGGTGGAAGTCACTGGTCTGCTTCCCCTTGTCTGGGAGTGGGGGAGGAGCCCAACTATATGGCGTCAGGGGTGGGGTGGGGGGCACTTCTCAGCTGTTAGGTTAGGAGCAGGTACAGAAAATTCTGAAGACGGGGCTCGGTTGTCTTCCACGCCCCAAGCCTCCTCCTCCCCTTCAGAGCCTTCTTCCCTTAATGGGACTTGTTAGATGCTGTGCTGCTCCTGCCAAGTCGATTTCTGGGTAACATTACAAATCGGAGTCATTAGCACCAGAGTGTAAATAAGTTTATAGAAGTCAGTTGGTGTCTTTGTATCTTAGTTTGGGACTGAACTGCCCTCTCTATTGTTAAGGCCTCTGGGCAGGTATAGGAGGAATTTGGCATTTGGGGAAGGTTCTTTGCCTCTAAACTAAGACTAATGCTGTGACTAGGAACTCAGGCAATAGTCCCAGGTAATGAATAAGAGTTTTAAAAAAATGCATTTACCCCCTTTTGCGCTTTATCAGAATATCGGATGCTTTTAAACATGCTGGATGAGCTGCAATGTCATTCTGAGTTGTTCTCCAAGTTTTTAGAAAATGAATCTCTCTGGTATTTGAAAGAGCGTGCCGGAGACAGGGGAGGGAGGTTTCGACAGGTCCTGCAGGAAGGACCCTGGGTTCGTGGAGGTGATTTGTGCTTGGGGGGTCTTGGGAGGTGTGGGAGTCCTGGAGTTATTCCCCTGGTGCTGAAGCAGCTGTGGCCAACGCGGTGTGGACAGAAGCTCTAAGTGTCTCCTGAGTTAGGAGCGTCGTTTGCTAATGGATTGTCTGGATGCGGCTGCTTCCGGCCTGAAGTCTGTGATCTCTGTGATACAATAAGAAACAGATTATGTATTTGGCTCAGGTTCCCACCACAGAGCTTCTGGAACCCTAGGAATTTCCTGAGTAATGGGAGTGTCTTTTGTTATTCATAACAAGCCTCTTTTAACTGCTCAGGGGTTTATGCTAATATGGCGACTCTGTGGGCCCCTGGATAGCTTCGGGATGGGGCTGGTTGCCAGAGGAACCAACCACGTGGTTAGAGATTTGACCCTTTTAGCCCCACCCAGACCTCTGGGAGCGGAGAGGGGCTGAGGATGGAATTAATCTTTAACAGCCAGTGATTAACCAGTCATTCCCCTGTAATGAAACTTCCACCAAAAACTCCTAAGTGATGGGGTTCTGAGGACTTGTGGGTTAGCGAACAGCTGAGGTGCTGGAGGGTGGGGACCCCTGAAGGCATGGAAACCCCCCACACCTCAGATCAACCCCCCCCAACCCCCCCCCCCACCCCGACTCTGCATCTCTTCCCCTTGGCTGGTCCCAAATTGTATCCTTTAAAATAAACTCGTCATAGTCGTGTTTTTCCAAGTTTGGGGAGGTGTTCTAGCAAATTATCGAACCCGAAAAGGGGATTGTGGGGACTCCCAGTTTATAGCCAGTTGGTCAGAAGTACAGGGAGAAGCAGCCTGGGTCTTGTGACCAGCGCCTGAAGCTAGAACAGTCTAGAACAGTCTCCTGGACAGAGCCCTTGACCTGTGGGGTCTGCTCAAACTCCAGGTAGGTAGTGTCAGCTTGGAATTGAATTAAAGAACACCCAATTGGTGTCCGAACTGGTTATCTGTGGGGAAGAAACCACTGTGTTGGTGTCGGGAGCATTGTAGATTAAAAAAATCTCTCATCCCTCACCCAAAGGACAAGTTTTGTCTCGAGACACAAGGACGTTGACCATGGTGTGCCTCATTCTGTGCCTTTCAGTGGTTAGTAATAACCTCAGACCCGGGAGGAGGGGGGCAAAATGCCAAGAGCCATCCTTCCCATGTCCAGGAAAGTAGCATCCTGATGGTAGCCATGACCTTCCAAGGAAGCTTGGATTAACTTCCCGAAGCCCTGTGAGGTGGGGCCCACATCCGAGGTGGGGAAGCCCACTGGGACCGGCAGCCCCAGCAGCCAGCTTCCTGGGGCGCATTACCTGGGTGGTGACTCAGACTTTTTGGAAAACCAGCTTGCGTCATCCGCAGCTGGGCCCAGCTCACCCTGTGACCTGGGAACTTGGCATAAGCAGAGCTTATGACTCTGAGGGTCAGGCCTGAGGGAGGAGGCCTCCCGGGAGTGTGGGGACACATGGCCACCTCCCCAGAGGCTAGCAAGCCTCGAGGAGCCCGTTTCTGCCTGTTGAGGCCCATCAGGCCAGGACACCGCTTTGGTCTGCAGACCTTGTTTTCATCCTGCCCAGCCTCAGAGAGGGCTGGTTTCCACCGTCGGTGCAGAGCCCCGGCCAGAGCCTGGGTGAGGCGGCTTAGGACCTGTTGCTGGTGTCTCTCCCTGCCCTCTTCCACATGTGTGGGTCTCCCCCAACCCTGAGGTGTGCACACGGACCCAGGGGGCTGCTTGTGAGGACTTGGGGGGTGTGGGTCCCCTTCCTCTCAGTTTATTTCTCCCAGAAACAACAAGGCCCTCTGCTGACCACAGTCAAATGGGAGAACCTGGGGAGAGAAACTTCTCTGTGTTTGCTCTCCCCTGCCCCCCGACCCCGTCCCGGTGCCCTTTCCTCCTCGGATCCCTTCGGAGGCTTCACCCTCACTCTGCAGGCCTGCATAGCTCCATTGCCACCATCTCTCACCTTCTCCATCCCCCAAACAGCCATGATTTTCCCTTCCTTAGGTCCCGTGGTGTCTTTCCAAATTCATCACGGTGCTGCCTTTTTTGCTGAGGCCCCATTCATGATCTGTGAGTTTGGACAAATCCATGTTTGTCAGACATACCGTCACGTAAGCACCGCCCCTAAGCTAGGCACAGAACAGAACTGCCTTTTTCAGTTTCTGGAGACTCTTAGAGTCCACACCGCTCCCCCGCCGCCACCCCCCCCACCCCCGGTCTTGCTTTTGTAAGAGTAGCCTGCAAATGGAATCAGCAAGTTTGTACCCTTTCAGGCTGGCTGTTTTCACTCTGCAGAAAGCATTTCTTGCATGGATCCTCAGCTCAGCCCTTTTCTAGGCCAAGTACCTATCACTTTTTATTCCTGTCTCTGTATGGACCTCTCCTGCCATGTCCAGATAGCCGGATGTTTTTCTTTCTCCTTGGCCAAAGTTCAGCTCCTCCAGGGCTGGACAGTGCCTTGTGTGCCTCTGTGTCCCCAGCCTGCACATAGTTGGCGCTTGACAGAGTGTGGAACTGGGGCAACTGTGCATTGACAGCGAGGACCCTCAACTCTCTCTACCTCTACGGGAGGGGCGGGGGCGGGCACTCTGTAGAACCCCTGCAGATGTCTCTGTAAGGCCCTGGCTGGTCCCCACTTAGGCTCTGTGCTCAGCAGGTGACCTGGAGAGATGCCCAGGAATGGGCAGGCTGCTTCTCGAAAACCACTCCCACCCTCAGGTTGGTGTCTGTGCTGGGCAGGGTGCTGTCCCTTCCGAGGGGGGCTTTGGAGGGCTCTGGGTGGATCCCCTGCATCTCTCCAGGCTCCGCGTCAGGAATTCCTGGGCGTGTGGTGTGTGCCTGTCTCATTCCCCCTCTGCCTTCTCTTTGGGCCTTGTTTGCACTGAATCATGGCTGAGTGGCTTTGTTAGTTAAAAATAGGCCTTGGCATATCCGCCCAGTGACAGGCCCTTCTTGCTTCAGGCCCACGCTGGAATGCTTATGTAAATATTTGGAGGAACTTGAAACCTGGGACCATTTCTATCCCAGAGTCTTCTCTCCTGGACTCCTAAAGCAGGAAGGATAATATGGCAGCGAGAAAGTGAGGGCATGCGTTAGAAACACTCAGGGTGGTGGCACATTATTTGGGAGACGCTGGAGGGGGCGGTTCTGGAGCCAGTGGAAGTGGTTGGTCATTTGCAGTAGTGACGGTGGCTCAGGTAGAAATCCACAGGGTTTAAATCAGACTGCCCAGGGTTCAAACCACAATTCTACTTCCTGGCCCATGGCCTTAGACAAGTCACGGGACTTCTCGAACCCCAGGTTCTCCTTTGCACATTATCTACTGCACGAGGGTGATTGTGAGGGTAAAATGATCACTTGTGGCAAGCACCTAACAGGGCCCAGCACCTGGCACACAGTAGGCCCTCATTTAGTGGTGGCTGCCCCCCGCGGGCCCCTTAGCCTAGCTAGCGGCTGTCACCGGCAAGCATTGCACAACCTTGCACTGGCCATCCAAGGAAAGAACTGGAGGTTCTAAAGGGGGGACACAGGAGTGTCCGAGTACGTCTCCAGACTTCTCCCCAGTGCCACTCATGTCTCGTCACCTCCATTGGTCTGCAGCCACTACTGTGTCCTCAGATCACTTTAGCAGCTGCCTGAGCAGGGTCGGTAACTCGGGACTCACCAGCTGCAAGGGGACTGTAACCAAGCTTAAAATAGAGCCATGTCCCTTGCTGGACCGAGGGCTGTGTAGGCCCCCAGTGCAAGCTGGGCGGTGTCTACACAGCCAGGCTGAGCTGGACTCCGGGCATCTGCTTCCCCCACCAGGCAAGGCTGGCTTTCCTTGATCCCAAAGCCCCAGGGGCCCTCAGCTTCCTCCCTCCCCCACCACCCGGACAGAGGTTACTGACCGTTCCTCAGAGCAAACAAGCTGGGGGAGGACATGGGCCCGGGCGTCGGGGAGACAGGGATCTGGTGGTGGCCAGCATGGTGGGCTCAGTGGCCCTCTGCATGTGAGTTGGGCTGGTTCTGGCCTTGGTGTGTGTGTGGTAGCGGGGGCGGGGGGGGGGAGCCCCCCGGGAGGCATTTCTAAAGGTGGAAGGAGAGTGAGGCCGCCCTGCCTGAGAGGGTGGAAGCGGAGAGAAGCTCAGAAGCAATGAGTCATGCTGTTTGGTTGAACTTGCTGCTTTTTAAGCCCCAACCCAGGCCATTGTGTCTGAATAGAAGCGTGTCAGAAGCCAGCCAGAGAGTGCCCACTGAGCAAGGCCCCCGCGGAAAGGTCAAGCCCTGCCCGTTGAGGGAGGACGCCCAGATGGGGCGACTTTGTGCCCAGAGCGGCGCTCCCCTTCCTGCCGTCATCACACTGTGTCTGTGACTGCCTCCCCTCGTGCAGGTGCCACCATGGAGTCTGACCTCTGCTGACCGGACCCAGGCAGGAGGTGTACAGGGGAGAAGGGTGACCTACACCCATCGCCATGGCTTCCCCCATGGCAGAGAGCCAGCTCCAGAGAATCATCCGCGATTTGCAAGGTGCGGTGGTTCGGGGGGCGGGGAGGCACACGGGGCTCAGGTGTGGGGGAGCCGGGACTGTGCCCCTCCGATCGCTCTCTCATCCTTGTCACACGGGGAGTAATGGGAGCCCCCGGGGACACAGCGCATGGAAGCATTTGGGGCTCGGGTGTCCACCCCGGGTCAGGCTGGGAGAGCTGGGCCGGTCCTCCTCTCAGGGCGCTGCGAAGCCAGTTTGTAAACAAGATCCAATGCCCTTTTTGGGGTCTGGGTCTGCTCTCAGTGTTTGTGCGTATGTGTGTTTTCAAGCCACCTGTCAGATCTTCAGCTGAATCCTGAGCCCTCGGGCCATAATGGAGTTGGCTCATCTGGGGAGGTGTGTTCTCCTTCCTCTGAGCAGAATGACCAGCACCCGTCTTTCTTGTTTTGCTGTCCTCCCTGGGCCTGGCAGGCGGACAGCCTGTCCTGTGACGCACTGTGATTCTGGGCCTGCTGCCTCCCGGACTTCCCTGAGCTCAGCAAACCCGCCGAGACTCGGAACTCTCATCTCGCTGGAGGAGGGCAGGGCAGGGGAGGCGTATGGGACGCAGAGGAGACTCAGGAGGAGAGTCCAGAGTTCGAGGTCACCCTTCTAGGTGACGTCCCGGGGGTCAGAATTCTGGCAAGTTTCCGGCCCGTGCCGCAGCTCACCGGGCGGGTCTGTAGGCCTCCATGGAGCTCCAGCACGTTGGCTACCACACGGTGTGAAGGTGACCGCCTCCTGCATGTCCCAGCGGTGGCAGCGTACTCTCCTGACAGCCTGAAGGTCCAGGTTCCTATCTGCTCAGGTGCAGTCTGTCACAGCCAGGGCCAACGGACGCTTCTCCTTCTGCAGGTCAGAAGGCGCCGAGATGAAAAATCATTCCCAGGCTTAGCTCCCCATTTATATAGCATCTGGGGCCTTGACCTGCTGATAATCACATGGCATTTCCCAGGTACCAGGCCCTGTCCTGCACCTGCCTTATGGATAACGACTCATGGGGTCCTCACATTTGGGCCACGACGTAGGAACCATTACCCCAGTTCTGCAGAGGCAGAAACAGGCACAGAGAGGTTAAGTGACTTGCCTAAGGTCACACACCCAGTCGGGCAGAGCTTGGGTTTACACACATACCAGGTGCCAGAGTCTACACTCTTAGACCACACCAGCCTACTTCCAGCTAAAATATTAGCTGGGTTTTTTCTTAAGTCTACACACACGCACACACACACACATACACACACACACACACCGAGAAAGTGAAATGATAGTCTGCCAATCTGAGTTCATCTCTGGCCTTGAGAAATCTCTCCACAGAGTAAGCCCTCTCTCCGCCTGTCAGTCTCTGGTTCTCCAGGATGACTTTGGGACCCAGAGAGCTTTATTGGGAGGGAAGAGAGAGGAAGAGAGGACCCCCTGCTCGCACTCCTGATCCAGGAAGGAAGACAGGCACTGGCATTGTTCAGGTGCCCTTTTCTACCCCATGTCCTGGCTGGTCTGGTCGTCCCCGACATCCCAAAGCCATTTCAATGTCCAGTACGCAGCCCACTGAGTGCCTTGACACACCACTTTTTTTTTTTTTTTTTTTAGATTTTATTTATTCATTCGACACAGAGAGAGATCACAAGTAGGCAGAGAGGCAGGCAGGGAGAGAGAGGAGGAAGCAGGCTCCCCGCTGTGCAGAGAGCCTGATGTGGGGCTCGATTGCAGGACCCTGAGATTATGACCTGAGCCGAAGGCAGAGGCTTAACCCACTGAGCCACCCAGGCACCCCGACACACCATTTTCTTAGGGCCCTTCCCTTGCATCTGTTGGTAACTGTCTTCGTGGGCACAGCAGAAATCTCTGGCATGGAGCAAGGGAGTGGCGTGTCCCTAACTGAGGTGTCCTTGGGCAGTGCTTAGCCTTCGAGCCTCTGCAGGGCAGCCCGCTCATCCTCCTGGAGACAGCAGTGACGACGACCTTGGGGTCAGCTCCTGGCTCTGCCTTTTAACCCTGGAAGATGTTGGACAAGACCCATCACCTCTCCAAGGTCCCATTGCTTCCTTCACATGCTAGATCAACTTGGTAACACCCGCTTCTCAAGATTGTTGGCAGACGCAAATGCATAATTCACAGAAAACTCAGGTTATTCATAAGTAATGCATTTGGATTGGCAGAGATTAGAGCTGAAAACTTGATATTTCATAGGCAAGGCTCCTTTCAAAATTTCAAAAGTTCCCAGTTCAGGTTATGAGGGTTAACCCCGCCTGAGGGTGGGGGAGGAAGGCTGTGCATCTTCCCTGGTCCCTCACCGTCTCCCTCCCCCTGGCTCTCGATGTCAGCCGCAGCAAACACTTCCAGAGGGTGCCACTGGACAGCAGTCACTTGGTATAAGAATCCGTCCCAAGAGCCTGTCTTCGCCATTTGCTGACCTCTGCCGGAGAGGTCAGTGTCGATTAAATTTTAGCAGTTCAGGTTCAGTGTCAGTGCTGGGCAGGTCTGCTTTCCAGCCATAGTTCTAGAGTGCAGGGACGGGGGGCTCCTCTCCTTACGAAGATGGTTTTGGGCAGCGTACCCCAGCCATCTCAACCGGGGGCGCTCTTCACTGTGTCTACAAGAAACCCAGCTTCTCGCCGTCCCTCTGTGCCACAGCAGAGGCTGAGAGTGACAGTCAAGATGGTTTTCCCTCTGTTCTGCACAGGGAGGTCGGTTGTCTTAGAAGTGGAGAGGCGGGTTCCGGAGTCAAAAAGCCCTGGAGGAACCAGGCTTCTTATTTCAGCTCTGCCTTTTGTACCCTGTGGTCTTTGGCCAAGTGCCCTGAGCTTTCCCGGAATTCCTTATCTGCCAAACGGGATGCTGTTATCAGCCTTCGCCAGTCTCCGGTTGTACTTTCTTCCCCACATTTTAACAGCTCTGAAACTGGGATTATCTTAAAACCAGTGTGTTGGATTTGTGGAAATACAACCATGCCCCCCTGATGGGCACCCAGCTCACGGAAGCAGGGGTCGGTGTTGTCATTCTTGGCATTGTTCTCGTTCCTCTTATTTGCACCTTCTGGTCTTCTTGAAGCCAGGATGTAGCCTGTACTGAGCAAGAGGGTTAAAGTGAAGAACAACAAGCCACATGGCCAGAAGGAAGGTAAAGCTCTCTGGACGTCAGTGGGAGGCGCCTGCTGAGTGGTTCGTGCACTTGGCGAACCTTCCTTGACCGAAGGCTGCATGCAGATTACACGGCCTGCGCGGTCGGCCTGCAGGGAGGACCGAGAGATGTGCCGGATCAGGGGGCCGTGGGAGAATACCTGTGAGCTCTCAGCATACCTGAGCACCTTCAGGCTCAGCCTTCCCTCCTTCTAGGGTCACATCCCACTTTATGCTTCCCAGGTGCTCTGCCGTCACTGACCGCTTGCTCCCCGTGTGCCCCGGGGTTATTCTGCTTCTCTCTCTGAAGCCAGTTACGTGTTCCTGTTTGTTGTCTTAAAGATGCAGTGACAGAGCTAAGCCAAGAGTTTAAGGAAGCAGGGGAGCCCGTTACGGATGACAGCACCAGCCTGCACAAGTTTTCTTATAAACTTGAGTATCTCCTGCAAGTAAGTGACTCCTGTACCATGTTGATTTCTGCTCTGTTCTCTTGGTTCCCTCTCGAGTGACTCATGAGCATCAGGATGTGGTTCAGACAGCTCCGGGAAGCCAAGAAGCCCTCCTGGTTAGACTGAAGGTCGGAGTAGCCCCGGGTCACTTGGAGCTCGAGCCTCCCGAGTGCTGTCCTCTGGAGAATTGGAATATTGCCCCTTAGCATGGCTGTGGGCATCAAGAACAAGGTCATGGGCTAGCAGAGATCGTAACTTTGGGGCAGTCGCCTCCCCCTTGGAGAGTCTGGTGAAAGCTGTGGGATCTCTCCCAAAACAGACATGCCTGTGTGTGTGTGTGTGTGTGTGTGTACACACCCCGTCACCCACTCTCCAGGAGTGTGTGGACCCTCTGAAGATTATCCAGAAGCTCCCATTTTAGAGCCTTGCTGCTCAGAGTGCTGTGGTCCACAGACCAGCAGCATCAGCATCCCCTGGGCGTGGGTGAGAAATGTATTCTCAGTGCCCACCCTGACCCGCTGAATCAGAATCTCTGAGGTTAGCCCAGGAAGTTTTGTCTGAACACGCTCACCCTGTAATGCTGACGTGTGCTTGCTTGAAGATGCACGGATCTAGAGAGCTCTGCAGATGCAGAAAAATACAGGCAATCACAGGAGGCAGGAAGGAAATGGAGCGAAACATTAACAGAAGTTATCTTAGGAAGGGGCTGTTCGCATTATAATTTTTTTTCTTTTCTAGTCTTGTCCGGATTTTCTAACAACATATGTATCTTAACTGCCGTAACCAGAAACAAACACCGTGAGATGTTACGTTGTAGAAAGGCACACCTTTATCCTTTTGAACACCCCATGTGTGCACCCCAGCACACTGCAGTCCCATCCCAGCAAAGCCTGGCTAGAGAATGAGCGCCAGCTGGAGGCAAAGCCCCGACGTGTTGAGGGACTCCCCCTTCCCTTTCCAGCTGCTTCTGTCTTACACTGGGACATGACTTACGAACATTTTCAGTTTTCAGTCGGCCCGTTTTGGTTTTGGATTTGAAACAACTCATAGCTGACATTAATTGGGATTTATTACATATTTGGGTTTATTACAGTGTTGAGACTTAAGTAGCCAGGGTAAGATGTCTCAAACTCATTTCCCTGAGTTGAGATAAAGTTGACAGTCTTCATGTTGTCCTTCAAGACTTTTCTCTCAAATATCCTCATCCTGTGTGAACAACGCCTCTGGGGGTCTTCTACCCATTTCTGTGCACCGAGGTCCTTTCAAGAGATAGTCTTTCCTGGGGGGCTATTACTCCTGCATCCCACTAGCTGTGTGACCCTGGGCCAGCTGCTTAACCTTTCCCAGCCTCAGTCTCCTCATCTGTAAATTAGGGTTTGAAACACCCACCCTTATTTGCCAGCCAATAAAAATGGCGCCAGTAAAGGGCCTCGTCCAGGACAGGGTGGCTAAGAAGCTGTTGCTGTTACTGATCATTTAAATGGTGGGATGATCAGCTGCAGGGGTGGCCCTCCTCTCTCTGCACCCCTCCTCCCCCCCCCCCACCCCGGTCTCCACAGTTCGATCAGAAGGAGAAGGCCACCCTTCTGGGCAACAGGAAGGACTACTGGGATTACTTCTGTGCCTGCCTGGCCAAGGTGAAAGGAGCCAATGACGGGATCCGATTTGTCAAGTCAATTCCGGAGGTAAGCAGAGTGGCCAAGTTCCTCGCATCTTCCTCTCTCTTGCCCGACCCGTGCTGCAGCCCGCTCCTTGAGGAGGAGGGTGGGGAGTGGACGGCTGGAAAGGAAGTAAGGAAATCCGGGCGTACTCAGTGCCCAGTGCTCGCTCAGGGAAGCCACCCAGTGAGCACTCGCCAAGCAAGGGATGGCTCAGTCCTGACTGTGCTTCAGGCCACGAGCATGCACTGTCTCAGAGCGGACTGCTCACACTGAGGCCCATCGGGGCCCATCAGGGCCTACAGCACAGGACACCTCTGCCTTTTCAAGAGAACTCGTTCCTTAGATAAAGTGCTTAGAGTTTACTGGGTGCTTTCCCTATAATTTGCACAGGAAACTTGTGTTTATAATGAAGAGAGTGATGTGCGCCATCAAGGGACTGGTTACGCCAAGCAGCTCCCCACATTGAGCTCTGAGCCCCTTGAGCAGACAACCAGTGCTTTGCTGTTTCAGAAAACTCCAGAACTACACATTCTCTGCACTCTCCTTCCTCTCCCTCTCTCTTTCTCCTTTCTCCCTCCCTTTCTTCCCCCTTCCTTCCCTCTCTTGCCCTCTCTCATTTTCTCTCTCTCCCCTTCCCTGTCTCCCTCCCTTCCCCCACCCCTTCAGCCTAGTCCCCTCTGGGAGGGAAAAACTGTGCACCCTCAGGAGTGAGAAAACCCCTAGATTTCGGGCAGGAGGCCTAAAGGGTTTCTACATTTCGTCTTTCTTTTCAGCATCTTATCAGTATGTTTGCAGTCACTTTAAAGCCCGCAGCCCTGCTCCTTGGCTGGCCTCCCACGAAGGCCACGGAGTCAGGTGCTCTAAGATCCCTTCTTGCTCCCTGCCAGCTGGAGTCAGCTGGGTTTCTTCTTCTTATAGAGCATGACGGCCTTAAGTACGCTGACAGTGAGGGCCGAGCATTTCCCACCCTCTGGCGTCTGAGAAAAGGAGCAAAAACCTTGGCTGTGAGGAGTTAGTTCCTTGGATTTCTTTAATGTCCATGCAGCACCACGGTCTCGTGAGAACTTGCCTGGTGGGACCATGGGGTCCCTGACATAGAGCGTTTTCATGCATCACACACCCGGAGAGGGGTGTCCTCTCCCTTCCGGAAGTCTGGAAGAAGTTCTTAATGTTACTGTCCTGTCTTCCGCTCCTCAGAGCAACAAAGGCCTTTGGCTTTATGGCTTCAGACAGCTGAAGTCTGGAATAAATTTAGCTTAGTCCTCACGGCCCAGGGTTACAAAATTGTAAATCTCCTTTGTGCATAACGCACAGACCTTTAGACACTCCGAGGCCAGGGAACCTGACTTCTCGAAACAAAAAGCACTCACTGCTTGCCCAGACGGCCCTGGTTCCTGGTGGCTGCGGGGGCTCTGCTTCCCACAGGCCCCAGTTGTCTCGTCCCCCTGGAAGGCTCTGTTTCTCGGGGGCTCTCTTGAGTAGAATGACTTGGAAGGGCACTGGGTGCCAGGGCTTCTGGGTACTCGGGCCAACTGTAATAACCAAGTGTTGTCCCGGCCGCCAAGCCAAAAGGTAAAAGTGAATGGATAAGGAGACTTGCTGGGCCCCTCAGGCCCTCATGGGGTGGGAGGCAGCCTTTTGGGCTAAAATAGCCTAACTATAATCAGCCACTTCTGGAGGTTCAGAAAAAGCCCAGCCTGAGCTGTGCGACTTTCCTCCAGACAGACCCAGGGTCTGAACCAGGATGCGTCTTGGTGTCTGGCTCTCGGCACAGTGATCTGACTGAGCAGGACCCGCTCTCGTGCGCCCTGCAGACTTCCTGCCCTTCGAGGCTGTTGGGCAGCTTCTGGGTATCGTGCAGATGAGTTTGGGCCAGATGCTAAAGATTTAATGAATTAGGTCATGAACCTGGAGCCGTGATGTCAGAACAGCAAAAATAAAAAGCTGGGCAATGGGGCGCCTGGGTGGCTCAGTGGGTTAAAGCCTCTGCCTTCGGCTCAGGTCATGATCTCGGGGTCCTGAGATCGAGTCCCACATCGGGCTCTCTGCTTGGCAGGGAGCCTGCTTCCCCCTCTCTCTCCGCCTGCCTCTCTGCTTACTTGTGATCTCTCTCTGTCAAATAAATAGATGAAATCTTAAAAAAAAAAAAAAAGCTGGGCAGTATTTTCACCTGCAGTACAAAGGAGTTATTGATCCCCTCCCCCCAAGGATGTTTCAAGATGCCTCTTATAATAAATAGCTCCATTTATATGTACACATGTCAGATCAGTTTGCCTAATAGGGCTGATTAAAAACACGGCCCAAATTGTTTGGCACTGAAAGTCTTCACGTTCTAAATGCTGTTACAGTGGCCATTTTGCTGTTAAGGACAAGCCCATCCCTTGGGAGCTCATGGACATGGGCTGTCGGGTGAGGGTCTTACTGAATTTTGCAGGGCCTATGTGTGGATGGGTCCGTCTGACCAACACACACGGCCCCACAGCGACTTGCCCAGCTGTTCTGCGCTGCCCTGAGTTTGCTGGACATCACCAGTGAACGTTGCGTTCGCTCTTGATCATCAGTGGAAAAAGTATTTGGATGTGGGGCTGTCCTCACGATTCTTCCAAGGACGTGTGCCCTGACCAGCTCTCTGCAGACATGCCATGATGGTGTTTCTAAGGCCTGTGTGTCAGGCCGCCGCCAACCCACCCACTTCCACTCCTAGGTATCCTGACCATGCCCCAGACTCACAGAGCACACATGGAGACCCGGCTTACAGCCTCTCTCTTAACTCATGACATTTCACACCTTTTTATTTTTTTAAAGCGACTTCATAGTGCGGTATCATTTCCTTGAGTCAGCAGTAAGGAGGTCTACAGCTCTGAGCTAGAAGGTGCTATGGCCCGGGATGTTTACATCTTTGTTCATATGTCGGTGTTCGGGTCTGTACCACACATTTCCTGTCTCAGTGCAGTGCCATGATTGGTTTCTCGATAGTGTGCGGTGTTAGGACCATCGGTTCCCGGTCCCCTGCCACCAAGTTAAACACTTCTAACCTCTGAAGAGGCAAGGAGGGTATATGGGTCTTTACTTATCCGACCCACACTCCGAGCCTGGAAGAACTGGGAGGTTGAGAGTTTTCAAATTCCTGCCCGCTTACCTTGAACTTCTGGGGCCGAACCATGGGAATGAGCCCTGTTTGGCAAACTGGCTGTGTGGGCCCATAGTTGGCAGTCTCTGGCCAGCACACCCCACCTCCCTCCCAGAAGCTTCCAGGAACCTCTGTAGAAGCCACGTTTTGGCACGATGAGGTGAGGCTTTCGATGGCAGGCCCGCATCTGGACCCTCCTGAAACAGAGCCACACCCATTTGTTCTTTACCCCAGGGTGACCGGGCCATACCTTCTGATTAATGCAGGGAGCTGGCATACCTTAAACCAATCCAACCAGGAAGCATTGACACCTACAGATTTTACTGAGGGTTTCAGAAGAACACCGAGAAGTCTATCATATATCCATCAGAACTTCTTAAAAGTCCCCCTGATGCACCCCTGCCCTTGACCTCCCCTCTCCTCCCCCACACACCCTCCCCCGACACTGGGGCTCCAGCCAAGCCTCTTGGCCTCTCGCCCTGCTCCTCTTCTCCTATCACCTCAAAAACAAGCCAGACTGAGCCAGACTGAGACCATCTCTTGCTCGAGCTCACTTCTGATGCGAGGAGCCGTTCGTTGAGCTGCCTAGTTTTATTCTAAATATTCCAAATTAAATCAGACTGTTTCACATGCGACGCTAAGCCCAGAGCTTCTGACGGAGCAGGGGCAGGAGAATGACATTCCCTGGAGCAGCCGCAGAAGTTTCAGGGTCTCTGGTGGATGGGTCCCCCCTTGCCACGTTTACTGGAGTCTACAGGTTCTTCTCAGATGGGGGATGGCAGGAAGTCGGGCTGCTGCAGGCCTCGCCATCCTGAGGCCATGTCTGCCCTTGGTGTTAGGCCAACAGCCCTTCTTTTCAACATTGCCTGCCTTTTCCAGCTCCGAACATCTCTGGGGAAAGGAAGGGCCTTTATCCGCTACTCCCTGGTGCACCAGAGGTTGGCGGACACCTTACAGCAGTGCTTCATGAACACCAAGGTGACCAGGTAAGGGTGTGGTGGAGCTGGGGTTTATCCCGTGAGCGCGAGGGGGCCCCCAGCCATCCTCGGTGCACATGGGGTGGTAGCACGTCTTGTGCACTGGGGAAGACGGGAAGTTCAGGGAGCCCGAGTGCTTTTTTCTAGCCCCACGGATGCTGGGTCACAAAGCAGGAGCTTAGATCCAGAGCTCTGAGCTCCTGATGCCAGTGGATTTCCCTCGCGGGTGGCATGCCCTCGGTGCTGGCCCTAATGAAGGGACAGACCCCGCCGGCCACCAGGAGCCTCACCCGAGACCCCATGTCAACGTCTGCTGGGTGTGTCAGGGCTCCCCGGACGCTGCAGTGGGCAGCCAGATTGGAGCCCAGGTTGTTGGTGGGGTCAGCCTTTGTGTGGCTGGTGCTAAAGTCTGAGCGGGGGGAGGAAAGGGGGGCTTGAGAATGTAAACGGGGTATCCCATGAGGAGCTGCAACTCAGGCCCCTAGCAGCCGAACCTCTTTTAGGTTCCCTGCACCCTTTTCCAGCACCACCTCCCCTCTCCCCAGGGAGTGTTCTTCCAGTTAATCAAAGAAATCCCTTGAAGATTGGAAAAAGAAAATACTGCTTGGGGGGAAAACACTGTTTCGTTTTGTCACCTTGAAGACTGATTTGCATAAAGACGCATCTCTCGTGCTTGTGGCAGGCTCTGTGAATTCACGTGAGCTGAGAACCTTCGCATGTTTGATATGTAGGTTACTTCATTCTAGATGTTTGGTGAGAACCGTCCCCAGCCGCTTGACGTCCAGGGTGGCACCTTCACGGGTGCCAGCCAAGCAGCTCTTGCCTCGCCCAGCGGTGGTGTCTTTCCCACTTCTTGCTGCTTCACGTGGTACAGCCGCCAGCAGCTCAAAGTGCGGCCGTTCCGTTCCTTGGCTTTAAAATTGGTGTCTGGACAGACCTTAGCCACGAGCTCACCAGCGTGTATTGAATCCTCTCGAAGGAATAGAAGATGAGGTTAACGTTTCACAGAGAAGTGTTCTTTCCCTTGTAACTGCCCCTTTCCTGGCACATAACTGAGATTTAAATTTTCTCATATCCTTTTTGGGGACTGGATAGGATGTCGATAATACATGAATAAGCATCTAGTTCATTCCAGTGATTTCCTTGAAGAAGAGCTAGCTTATTTGAAAGTTATATGCTCCTACAGTGAAAATCAAATTGGGGTAATTGTGTGTGTGTGTGTCCCTGTCTATCTGTCTGAATTTATCTTGTTAGTCAGGAGTGAGAACTTGATAAGGCAGAGCCGTATCAAATTCAGTCTTTGCTTTCCTTTGTTATTCTTGTCATCAATCCCTTTTCCTATTTTCCTGCAGTGACTGGTACTATGCGAGAAGCCCCTTCCTGAAGCCGAAGCTGAGCTCCGACATCGTGGGCCAGCTCTACGAGCTCACCGAGATCCAGTTTGACCTGGCATCCAGAGGCTATGACTTGGACGCTGCCTGGCCAACATTTGCCAGGTATTTTGAAGAATCGCTTGGTTGAAAACATGGGGGAAAGAGATGTTTGAAGTTCTGAAGGTTGCCACCAGTCGATGCAAAGCGGTTCAGTCACTCATTAGATTACAGGCTTTGCAACTCTTATGCCTGCGAGTTTTCTAGGCTTTGTTGAGTCGTGACTACCGATACCATCTGAAGGCTCCAACCCGAAACTCTCCTAACCCTCCTCCCTGGCCAGGTGGTATGAGTCAGTGGAGATGTGTATGCAAATCCCGAGGTTTCTTAAGTGTGTTAAGGGACTTGGGGGTGGCAGCGGGGGAGCCAGTGGGAGAGGGAGTTACAGCTCCCCCACGGAAGGGTAAGCGCGCTCGCCTGCCACTCCAGGAGGGGGATGGGAGGGGACAGGCTCAGACATTGGGCGACTTGCCCATAGTTGTCCAGTACTGCAGGGCACCAGACTCAAGTTCAACTCCAGCACTTTTTTTTTAAGAGAGGGAGAACGTGTGAGTGCGCATGGGCGTGTGTGAGAGCGTGTGTGTGTGCGCGCACATGGGTGCACATGTGGGGAGAGGGGAAGCAGAGGGGAAGGGGAGAGAGAATCTCAAGTCGGCTTCATGCCCAGCACGATCTCACAACCCTGAGATCATGATCAAGAGTTGGTCACTTAACCAACTGAGCCACCGAGGCGCCCACCAGTGCAGCATTCTTTGCTTTGCTTTCTGTTAATGTAGGTTGTTTTCAATGTCCATTTTTCTATTTTTTATTCAAAATATTTGCCATGTGGAGTAAAGTCCTGAATCTGATGATGCCCGTGAGCTGACCACTGAGATGAAAAGATGAAAAGCTAACATTCTGCCATATTTACTGCACACATGTCCTTTTTAAAACTTCATTTTGAATTCGTTTCATAATTACAGCACAGTTGCCCCCAAAATGCCACAGAGCATTCATCCAGCCTTCACCCCGACTCCCCAATTCTCAATACTTTGCTACAACTGTTTAATCACTCTCTCTTTAAAAATACATGTTAGTTTATTCCCTAGGCCATTATAGAGAAAGTTACAGACTTGATTCCCCTTGACTCCTCAGGACTCAACTGTGTACTTCCCAAAGTCAAGGACACCCTCTTATGTATAAGCTCAGTGCGGTTATGAAGATCAGGGATTTAATGTGGATACAATGCCACCAGTTTACAGATTCTAAGAATTATCCCAGTAATGGCTTTTATACCTCCAGGAGCCCGCCCAGGAGTTAATGCCAGTCTCTCCGGTCTTGAATTTGGAACAGTTTCTCAGTCTTTGTCTTTCATGGTGTAGACGTTTTTGAGAAGCACAGGCCAGTGACTTTGTAAAATGTTCTTTGTTGGAGTTTGTCTAGCGCTTCCTCATTGTCAGATTCAGGGTAAGCATTTCTGGCAGGAGAACCCGGATGTTGTTCCTCAGCAAAGTCCGGAGACCCTCATGATGATTTGTCTCATCACTGGGACAGTTGCCCGTGACCATTAGGTAAAGGTGGTGTTTGCCAGATTTCTCTAAAGTTACTGTCTCTCTCATTAGGTTTCTTTCTTTTCTTTTTTACGATTTTATTTATTTATTTGACAGAGAGAGAGATCACAAATGGGCAGAGAGAGAGGAGGAAACAGGCTCCCCACTAAGCAGAGAACCCAATGTGGGGCTCGATCCCAGGACCCTGGGATCATGACCTGAGCCGAAGGTGGAAGCTTTAACCCTCTGAGCCACTCAGGCGCCCCAATCATTAGGTTTCTTATAGGAGGATACTTTAAGATTAGGTTAACCGACTAGGGCTTAGTGGGTTAAGCATCTGCCTTTGGCTCAGGTCATGATCCCAGGATCCTGCGATCCAGCCCCGCATTAGGCTCCCTGCTCAGTGGGGAGTCGGCTTCCTCCTCCCCCTGCTCGTGCTCTCTCTCTTGCACTCTGTCTCTCAAAAACGTAAGTAAAATCTTCAAGAAAAAAAGATTAGGTTGTTACCTCGCTTTTTCCTTAATATTTATATACCCACGTTTGTATGTATTTTTGTGAGCTCTATGCCCAGCATGGGGCTTGAACTCACAACCCCAAGATCAAGAGTCACATGCTCTGCTGACTGAGCCAGCCAGGCACCCCTGTGTATTCACTTACAGCAGAGTTGACTCATGGATTCTTATTTTATTCAGTGGGTTATATTCTGTCACTGTAATCATTAATTTGATGCCCAAGTTGTTCCTTATTTGGCCAGTGGAAGCCCCTTCAAGCTGGTTCTTCTGGGTTGGTTTTTTTGTTTTTTTGGATGTTGTTAAGTCTGATACCATGTGTTTAGGAAATAAAAGATTACAAATCCAAATAAAGACCCACCCCACTGTCACGCTGTCCCCTTTAATTCCTGTCTAGAAGTAATGTCAGCCCTGTAGTTGCCACACATCATTCCCGAATATCTTTGTGTATTACCAAGTGGGTATACCTGCATATTTTATATACATGTGGTTTTATTTTGTATGCATTTATAAATTTTGCATACAGCGAATCACAGGTAGCTCTCCTTTTGCAACTTGCTTGTCTCGCTGCACGTTGTTTTAGAAATTTTTATCAGTGTTTGTATGGATTTCTGTAGCTGCAGAGAACGAGTTGACCAGCCATCGCCCACAGGCTGGCGGGGGGTGGGGGTGCAGGGTAGAGGTTGGGGGGTAGATCAGACAGCTTCACCCATTCATTTACCTGTTGTCCATGGTTGCTGTCATGCTGCCACTGGAGCATGTGTTGGGACCAGAAGGTGTGCAAGCATAAGATATGTCCTATCTGGGGGCCCCTGGGTGGCTCAGTGGGTTGAGCTGCTGCCTTTGGCTCGGGTCATGATCCCAGGGTTCTGGGATCGAGCCCCGCATTGGGCTCTCTGCTCAGCAGGGAGCCTGCTTCCTCCTCTCTCTCTGCCTGCTTCTCTGCCTACTTGTAATCTCTGTCAAATAAATAAAATCTTATAAAAAAAAAAAGATGTGTTCTATCTGGCCCAGAAGGCGTGCAAGCATAAGATATGTCCTATCTGGCCCTTCATAAGAGAAGATTGCTAACTCCCAATGCAGAGCATTCTGTTGTACAACTGAATGCCAGCTGATTTGTTTCCCAGTGGTACAGAGTTAAGTAGGCTGGGTCTGCTGCCCTCAAGCCCACTATCACCTTGACTCATCAGACTGATTGCTGCTTTTCCCTTGCTAGCAGACAGACTGTGACAGGCACCCGAGGGGGTGAGGAAAATTTCTGCCCCCAATGGGGAAATGATACATCCACTTAGTTCTTCCCGGGCAGCAGGTGGAAGGGCCTGTTACTTCAGACTTAGCAGTGTAGCCGTCAGCTGCAGACCAGCGTAAATTCGATCTCTGGTAGAAGCTGATGGGTTTTTGCCTTTTTACACTCTCTCCAGGAGGGCAGTGCCCCCTGCCACCACCTGGTGCCTTGTGATGATCAGGGCCTCTGTGCACGCTTGCACGTGCGTGTTTCCTGCTCTGATGCAGTCTGTCTGTCTTGTGGCCCTGCAGGAGGACGCTGGCCCCCGGCTCTTCGGCTTACCTGTGGAAACCTCCCAGCCGCAGCTCCAGCATGAGCAGCTTGGTGAGCAGTTACCTGCAGGTAAGGCCAGCAAGGCTAGGAGTCTCCTCACCAGAATGCTGACCAGGCTGCGCCCTGGCCTCTTGCAACTGGGAGCGATGTGCTCAGATGCCTTTTTTTTTTTTTTTTTTTAAGATTTATTTATTTATTTGACACAGAGAGAGAGAGACAGCAAGAGAGGGAACACAAGCAGGGGGAGTGGAAGAGGGAGAAGCAGGCTTCCAGCTGAGCAGGGAGCTCGATGCGGGACTCGATCCCAGGACTCCGAGATTAGGACCTGAACTGAAGACAGATGCTTAATGACTGAGCCATCCAGGCGCCCCTCTCAGACACCTTTTATTCCAACTCAAGTAATATAAACCCTCTGTTATCTGTGTTATTTCCTAGAGGCCAGGTTTTTATGACCCAATAGAACCTAGGCTTTTTATTTTTTTTTTTAAGATTTTATTTATCACAAGTATTAAGATATTATTTATCACAAGTAGGCAGAGAGGCAGGCAGAGAGAGAGGGGGAGGCAGGCTCCCTGCTGAGCAGAGAGCCCGATGGGAGGCTCCATTCCAGGACCCTGGGATCATGACTGGAGCCGAAGGCAGAGGCTTTAACCCACTGAGCCACCCAGGTGTCCCAGAACTTGGGCTTTTTAAGAATTAAATTCTAGGGGCGCCTGGGTGGCTCAGTGGGTTAAAGCCTCTGCCTTCACCTCGGGTCATGATCCCGGGGTCCTGGGATCGAGCCCCGCATCGGGCTCTCTGCACCACGGGGAGCCTGCTTCCTCCTCTCTCTCTGCCTGCCTCTCTGCCTACTTGAGATCTCTGCCTGTCAAATAAATAAATAAAATCTTAAAAAAAAAAAAAAAAGAATTAAATTCTATTAGAATCTTTTCAAGTATTTTAAAGGAAGCAATTTAGCTCTTGGGTTAAAAGCAGCAGAGTCAAATGCTGTCACGTAACCCTGGGTAGACCGCTTACCTTCTCGAAACTTCAGTGCTCTCATCCAAAAATGGAGGTCCTGGAAGTCATTCTAGCTCAAAAGGGGACAGTGCAGATCAAGTGAAGGAGCCCTTAAAGGCTTGATTTAGGCAAGTAAGTGCTCGGGAAAGTTCATGGGAGAGGCAAATTTAGTTAGTTGTGTCACAAATGTGAGAGTATCATAGGCGCGTATGGTTTTAAAGGTAAGAACAGTGCAGTTGATTGATAAAAATACAACAACTAAAAGTAGTAGAAGCATTAAGAGTGGAGAATAAATTGAGCTGGAACCCTATGTCGTGGTTGAATCACAGCAGGAGCTGTAGGTACGGTGCAGTGGCGAACAGGAGTTTAAATGTAACTTCATGGGGTGCCTGGGTGGCTCAGTGGGTTAAAGCCTCTGCCTTCGGCTCAGGTCATGATCCCAGGGTCCTGGGATCGAGCCCCGCATCGGGCTCTCTGCTCGGCGGGGAGCCTGCCTCCCCCTCTCTCTCTGCCTGCCTCTCTGCCTACTTGTGATCTCTGTCTGTCAAATAAATAAATAAAATCTTTTAAAAAAAAATGTAACTTCATGAGTCTACGTGCCACTGTTTGTTATGCTCCCAGTGCTCCGGCAGGCTGGATGGGACGTGCGGGTTCTGAGTGCCCGGGGAGCCCGCGTGTGTGGCTTTAGGATGGGTTCTGACCTCCTTTGGCAGGTGCTCCCAGCAAGGCGCTTCTGGCCTTTCGAATAGCTCAATGGGCTCGCTATTAATGACTTCTCATTAAACTCTAAAGCTTCTCCCTGTGGCCGTGTAGCTTCTGTCCCAGACCCACTTGGGTATTGTTTCTCCTCCGCAGACTCAGGAGATGGCCTCCAGCTTTGACGTGAGCAGTCCCCTAAACTACGAGGCGCTCGAGGGCTATGACGAGATGCGGCTGGAGCTGGACCAGCTGGAGGTGCGGGAGAAGCGGCTGCAGGAGCAGATGCAGCAGCTGGAACGAGAGAACCAGGAGCTGAGGGCGGCGGTCAGCCTGCAGGCCGAGCAGCTGCAGGCAGAGAGGGAGAGGGGCTGCGCCGCTGCCGAGGACAATGCCCCCCTCACCCACGTGGTGGCCGAGCTCCAGAAGCAGCGGGAGGTCACGCAGGCTGTCCAGAGCGCCGTGGAGGAGTTCCAGAAATGCCTGCAGGCCCTGGAGCTGGGGGCAGCAGAGAAGGAGGGGGATTACCGCTCGGCGCTGCGGCTGCTGGAGTCCATGCTGGAGCCCCTGCTGCAGGAGCTTGAGGCCGCGCAGGACCCGCTGGGCAGGAAGAACCAGCATTCGGCCGACGTCCCGGACCAGCCGGGCGCGGCTGAGCAGAAGGCAGATATGGCACCGGACACAGAGGCGCAGCGAGAGCTCCTCCCCGGGGACTCGGCCCTGGAGGTCCAGGAGCTGCGGGAGAAGCGTCAAGCCCTGGAAGGAGAGAGCTGCAAGGCCCAGGAGCTCCACAGGCAGCAGAGTACCCGGCTTGAGCAGCTGGCCGGGGAGCTGCCGCGGAAGGAGGAGGCCCGGGCCGTCCTGGAGCGCCTGCGGAAGGAGATGGCCCCGCTCCAGGAAGAGCTGGCTGGGAAGGGGCAAGAGGTGGCCCAGCTGCGGCGACAACTACAGGAGTCCCTAGGCCACCTCAGTTCCCTTGAGCAGGAGCTGGCGGACGTGAGGCAGGAGGAGCGGCAGTGGCGAGAGGAGAAGGAGCTGCTGGAGCAGGAGGCCAGGTCCCTGGTGCGTCAGCTGCGGCTCCTGGAGACCCGGGTGGCCCAGCTGAGCCAGCACGTAGGGGACCTGGAGGAGCAGAAGAAACAGCTCATCCGGGACAAAGACCACCTCCGCCAGAAGGTGGGGGTGCTGGAGCGGCTCGCCGTGCAACGAGGCCCGGATCTGCCCACGGCAGGGGAGAAGCCCGCCGCCCAGGGTCCCCCAGACTCCAGCCTGCGACAGGTCTTTGGGAAGCCAGAGGAGGAGCAGAGAAGCCCCCAGGAGGGCCAGATTGGGGACACCCAGATGCGAGGGAACGGCCAGGAGGAGAAGCTCCAGCAGGCCAACAGGGAGCTGGAGAAGGAGCTGCAGAACGTGCTGGAGCGCAACCAGCTCCTTGAGGGCAAGCTGCAGGCCCTGCAGGCTGATTACCAGGCCCTGCAGCAGCGGGAGGCAGCCATCCGGGGCTCCCTGGC
Organism: Mellivora capensis; assembly: GCA_004024625.1. Classification (NCBI taxonomy): domain Eukaryota; kingdom Metazoa; phylum Chordata; class Mammalia; order Carnivora; family Mustelidae; genus Mellivora; species Mellivora capensis. Next base: position 173,816 of record PISX010000543.1, read on the forward strand.
CTCCCTGGAGTCTGAGCAGGCCAGCATCCGGCACATGGGGGACCAGATGGAGGCAAGCCTCCTGGCCGTGAGGAAGGCCAAGGAGACCATGAGGGCGCAAGTGGCCGAGAAGGAGGCCGCCCTGCAGAACAAGGAGACCGAATGCCAGCAGCTGCAGGAGGAGGTCGGGCGCTGCCGGCAGCTGGCGGAGGCCCGGGAGAGGGAGCTCAGGGCTCTCGAGAGCCAGTGCCACCAGCAGACCCAGCGGATCGAGGCTCTCATGGCAGAGAAAGGCCAACAGGGGCTCGGCGCACCTGACGATGGTACACGCCAGGAGCCAGCCACCCCGCTGGCCCTGTGTCAGGCCCAGGTGGAGACCCAGCAGGGGGAGGCCGGGCACCCGCCAGCTGGGGTGCTGGACCTTCAGGCCAAGCTCCAGGCAGTCCTGGGTGACCGGGAGAGGGTACAGGGCCAGCTGAGCGAGGCCGAGGCTGCTCTGAGGGAGCACAGGGTCCTGGTGCAGCAGCTGAAGGAGCAGAATGAAGCCCTCAAGAAGGCCTCTGGTCAGGAGCCGCTGCGGTGCTCGGAGCAGAAGAGGACTGAAGAGGAGGAGGAGCGGTCCAGGACAGAATCCGGCTCCCAGGAAGCCCGGCTGGAACAGGCAGAGCCGCCAGAGCGGCTGCCCAGGGCCAGCCCAGCCACCGACGAGCCCAGCGTCCATACCTGCATGCAGCTCGCTGAGAAAAAGCAGGCCGAGGAGGCCCTGGCCTGCGCCCTACAGGAGCTCCATGACGCCAAAGAGGTGGCCTCAAGGCAGCGAGAGGGCCTGGAAGAGCAAGTAGCAGACCTGCAGCGAGAGAGGGATGGCTTGCAGGAAAGGCTGAAGGTGGCCGAGGAGGCAGCCCGCTCCCTGCCCGGCCTGCAGGCCCAGCTGGCCCAGGCCGAGCAGCGGGCCCAGAGCCTCCAGGAGACCTCACACGAGGAGCTCAATGCCCTCAAGTTCCAGCTGAGCACAGAGATCATGGACCACCAGAGCCGACTGAAGGTAGTCCTCCCTCACCTTGACACCCCCGGGCTGCAGTGGTCTCCCGCGGTGGGGCCTGACGGGTCCACGAGAGGACAGGCTGTGCCTTCAGCCTCGTGGCACCTGAGGACCCCAGAATGTACTGAGCGGCCAGGCAGACATGGCGGTCCTGCTCTGTAGGTCCCAGCGCCCTTCTCTTCCCAGGGACCCTTCAGGGGCCCATGTCGGGAGCTGGGCCCTAGCCCAGAAGCCTAAACTCAGTGCGGCTACAGACAGGTTTGGCTCATACAGAGTGGCCGTTTTACGTCAGTGGCCAGCTCTTAACGAGCTGGGTGTTTACACAGTAGTGTGGGGGCTCCCTTTGAACTCTCAGGAGATCTTAAAGGCTGTCCCCTCGTTCCCACCCTGCAGAAGTCACCAGGAGCTGGGTCGTGGGGGCCCCCTTCAAAGGAGGCATGCACTCTCGGGTGTTTTCCTTATGCTCCTTTGTGTACGTACCCGGCACCTCTGGGCCTATGAGTCTGCCCTAGACCCTCTCCCAGCCTCTAGAACCTGCAGATACCAGCAGGCCCCACCTGCGAGTCTCGTCTGTGGGTTTTCTCTCCCTTCAGGTGCCATCCTGATGGGAGGTGCTGTTGTGGAGACTGGCTCAGTGCGTTTCCACAAAGCCCTTGGGGTAGACAGGCTTACAGGAACAGTGCCTACCGTGGGCCTTTACTTCTGCACTAAGGGAAAGGGTTAAGGTGGCTGAGAGTGAGGACACAAGCAGGACGGCCGGGGGGCCTTGGTTTCCAGAACTTACCCCTGGGCCGTTAGCACTGCAGTCTGCACTCGCTCCCAGACACACAACTATGGCATTTCTACACATGGGCCTCCAGTACTGTGTCCCCCATCCCGCACGGCTCTGTGTGGCTCGTAGAGCCCTCGTTTCCTTGCGGAAATTGAATCCTAAATGTGAGGACCAAGTTAAGTCTCTTCAGAAACCTGAAAGGATGTTGTCACCAGTCAAGCCCAGAGCTTATTGAGTTTGGTGGAAGAGAGAGAGCTTGTTTTTACCTGTCTGGGGGAATGGGGCTGAGGGGGTGTTCGTGCAAGGACCCCACTTCCACAAGCCCTCTCTCATCTCCAGACTGCCAGTGAAGAGTGCAGGAGCCTCAGGGACCAGCTTGAGGAGCGAGGCCGGCAGCTGCAGGCCGCCGAGGAGGCCGTGGAGAGGCTGAAGGTAGGCCCCGGGGGTGGTGTGCTGGTTGGCGGCCTGGCCACCTGGGCAGGGAAGACTGGCGCGCCCACCTCTGCCTGGTTGTTCCCACCCCCAGGGTGCGGGCCTGTCAGGGAGAGGGGTCTGGTTTGGTTTCCGCTGGACCCTTGAGGGCTGCATGCAAGACTCCCAGTTCCCAAGCCAGAGCGCCCATCCGTTCCCCTGTGTGGACGTCTTGAGTGCACCTCTCGGGCCCTCCCGCCTCCCGGACACCCGGCTGGGGCCGCCAGATGTGTTTCTCAGCCAGCCACGTGGAAAGGATACACGGTGTCCTTCTTAACTGCCTCCGCTGGTATCCCTGAGCCAGTGGTCCTGAACCAGTGGGAACCAGGGAGCCCCACTCTCTGCCACGCCCACCTCCGCCCCCACCCTGAGCTGATTCCTGCTGCCCCTCCAACCTCCCCCACCAGCTTGACAGGATGACAAACAGGAGCGGGTCACTCGGAGGTTCTCAGGCTCTTGAACTCAAAACCACCTCCAGTTAGAAGTGACCCGGCCAGGTAGGGCGGAGGAGCCCCCACCCCCAGTCCCTTTCTGGCCGCGGCCTGGGCTCTTGTTGGCTAAGCATCCTCGTCCCCCATCCTGTGCCAGGCCGCCCAGGTGGATCTGGGAGAGCAGCTGAGCGGCGCCAGCCAGCGTCTTTCCGAGAGCCAGGCTGCCGTGCAGAAGAAGGATGAGGAGGGGGCCGCCCTGCGCGAGAGCTTGGACAGGTTAGTGATGCGGTTCCACCCACACGGCCCTGGTGGTGGAGGTTTCAGAGAAGGGGGCATTTGGCACAGTCATTTAGAAACTCAGCCACTCATAGCGGGTTAAGGAAGTCCTCTTGCAAGAAAAGCCAGACTCGGGAGGCGCCTTGCCAGAAGCACGCCACAGAGGGCGGGCAGCCCGCCCCACACGCTCCTGCAGGCAGCCGCCGAGCCTTTCTGGATGCCCTTTTCCTGCCTCTGGCGGGGCACGTTTCTGCTTTGGATGAGCTGACATGAAATAAAAGTTAGAATAGTGGTAATGGTGACAGCAAATATACTGAAGTAGTGCCCCAAACGGGCCAGGCACCGTTTTAAACACTTCACATCTATTTGTCCTTTTTTTCCTCCTAACTGTCCTTTGAGGAAATTATTACTTGTCCCCATGATATAGATGGGAAGAGTGAGGCTCAGAGGAGTTAAGTCGCTTTCTAAGCGTCTGACAGCGCATGGGTGACGCAGGGGAGGAGTGCCACCCGGGCCGCTTGGCTCCAGAGTCTGTTTCCTCAACAATGACCCTTAAAAACGTAGACAGATACTTCTTTGTCTGATCTCGGGTTAGGGTGCCCGTGTGTGTGTGCACGCGTGTGTGCGTGTGTGTTTTCCCGCTACAAGCTGTGACTCAAGCTCTTCCTGGTTTCCTTTGTGAAATAAGGGGCCGCAGGGCTGGGGGTTGGGGTGGGGGGAGGTCTCCGAGGTGTGTGCCAAGGGTGAGCGAGGGTGCCCAGCACCAGGCCAGCCGGTCTGCCTGCAGACTCTGCCGCCGTGTTTGTGTTGTCACCCTTCACCACGACAGCCTTCCCCTTGGAGTATGGCCCTGCTTGTGCAGCCCTAAGACCTCCCTGAGACCCTTCGTCTTTGGGCTAGGGGGCCACATGGAGTTATGAGCATGAGCCCACCATTCAGTGAGGAGGCCAAGACAGTCATACCGGGGGTCCCGGGACCCAGTGTGTGCCCCCAGCAAAGACTATCACACCAGATTGTCCCAAGCCTTTACCTTTTGCGTGCAAGTCTCATGGCCTCCTACCAGCCAGCTTCCAGGGTAGGTGCAGGCTCAGCCAGCTTCCAGGGTAGGTGCAGGCTCAGCAGGAGATTGAGAACATGCTGGGTGTCCACTAACCCAGATGCACATTTCTCCTCGTCTGATTCTTCCAGAGTTCAAATGCTATAGGGCTCTGGCTGCCCAGGTCATAGTCACGTGACAATATATAAGTAGCAAGAGCCTCCTAAAAGTTGGTGGCAATTTTTTTTTTAATGCTACAACTGGGCGCATGGGTGGCTCAGTGGGTTAAGCCTCTGCCTTCGGCTCACGTCATGATCACAGGGTCCTGGGATCGAGCCCTGCATCGGGCTCTCTGCTCAGCGGGGAGCCTGCTTCCCCCGCCCCCTCTGCCTGCCTTTCTGCCTACTTATGATCTCTCTCTCTGTCAAATAAATAAATAAAATATTTTTTTAAATACTACAGCTGTGCTTATTCCTAAGATCTCGGAGTTGTTGTCTTGGCTGCTCGATGTTGCATAACCTGCCTGCCCTGGATTGGGTGTGTGTGCATGCATGTGTGTTTGTGTGTGTGGTTGTGTGTGTGTGTGTGTGTGTGTACACCCATGAGATCATTTTAGCAGACAGTGGCTGGTAAACAACCTTCGGGCAGCTATATTATGCTGGGTGTGGGGAGGCAGGATTAGACACAGATATCTGGCTTAGTCTCCACAGAGCCCTGTGTCTAATGGAGCTTTTACGAATGCCCTGCTGGACCTTGGGGTTCATAGAGCATTCCTGGAGCACCACTGCCCTCAGGGACAGGGGAGCGGGCAAGGGCAGGAGGACCGTGCTTCGTTCGGGCAGCCCCTTGGCTGTAGACTGAGCTGAGAGAACAGAGCCCCTCAGGCCTCTGGACTGTTGGGTCAGGACCTGGCAGTGCCCATCGAGTGCCCGCTGGGTAGCCCAGCACCACACCCTGTGCGCAGGGCCCCAAAGACACGTGGGAGACAGGTCCTCGTCCATGTGGTCACCTCCAGGGAGATGCACCTGTGTTCTTTCTATCCCAACTCCATTTCCTCTTGCAAACTGCCCCCATCATCGGCCTGTTCACTACAGCCTTCAGCTTCCCCCATAACCTCAGCCCCTGCCCCAAAATCAATGTACAGAGTTCAACTCACCTGAGGTGCTCCTAGCAGCATGAAGTCACCTGCTCTCCCAGAATGCCCGCTGTATTTGGTGGGGGGGTGTGTGTGGTGTGTGAAGAGTGTGGGGCTGAGAGAGGAGTTTTGAAGGCTGGGACTGGGGATGCACAACCTGGTAGTGGGTCGTGCCGAGGGGTGCCCCACTGTGAGAGGGAAAAGGCTTGGAGGGCAGCAGGACCCCTGGTCAGGGGTCCGAGTTAGCCCAGAGGCACGGGGGAAGCTGGGCACAGTGGCTTATCGGTAAGCTTCCCACTTCTCCACCAGGACCCAGAAGGAACTTGAAAAAGCCACAACAAAAATCCAAGAATATTACAACAGACTCTGCCAGGAGGTGACAGACCGGGAGAAGAATGACCAGAAGATGCTCGCGGACCTCGATGACCTGAATAGAACCAAGCAGTACCTGGAAGAACGGCTGATCGAGCTGCTCAGGTGAGAGCTGGCGCCAGCAGCTGGCTCGGGGCCTCTCTGGAGCTGGGATTTCTCTTGAAAGACGTGCAGCTGCACTTGAAAGGCCTCTCGAGGGAAATGGGCCCCATGTCTGCTTGTGTTGTGTCCTTGAGGCCCTCCTCCAACACAGATGGGGCATGCCTGGGCCCTTGGCCGCCTTGAAGGGTGGACTTCACTGCTCCCATCAGTGCTCATCTGGGTTTGTGTTGTCGTACTTGCTGGGGCATTATTTTCAAAATCTCTGTGTTCTTAGCCACAAGCATGACAGTGATGTCTCATACCTTTAGGAAGCTCTCTTGTCCCTTGTCCCTCTTTCGTGAGCCCCTTTCCCCTCTCCTCCCTCCCGCTTTCCCCCGATACCTGGCCTCCCACGCTCCAGTGCCCACAGGTAGCAGACGGTGCAGGTAGCAGTGTGTGAGCGGGACCAGGAGGGCACTCAGGAACTGGAGGATGCGTGTGTTGTGCTCCTGACACTTGTCACCACACAGGCGAAGGGCCCAACTTCCCAGATCGCCTTACTTCTCGAGAGAATATAATTTTTTCTAACGAGGTTCTAGATCAGATCCATACGCTGCAGGGGAATATGTTCGGTTTCTCTTACTTAGCCTGTGATATGGCCACCATCTCTCCAACTTGTGTTTTGTTGTTGTTGTTGTTGTTGTTGTTGCAATTTACTTTTGAGGAAGCTAAGTCATGCATCTGGCCGAGTCTCCCACAGCTTGGGTTTTGCTGATTGCATCCCTGTGGTGCCATTTAAGGTGTTCTTCCAACCTTGGGATGTCTGTAAATTGTTAATTTGTAAATTGTTAGTTAAAACCACAGCAGTCGTTCCCCCACCCCAGCCGCAGGTTAGAATCCCTAGGGAAGCTATTAAAATGATACCCACGTCCAGACCCTACCCAGACCAAGCCAGCTGGAACTTCTTGGAGTGAGGCCCGGGCATCAGTGAGTCAGCGTCGAGATCTACTACTCTACTGAAGGCTGACTCAGACCCAAGTTCAGCATTTTCTCAAGAATGCTTCATAGAATTGGTTTATAGTTTGGGCCTTGTTTTCAAGAGCCACATAAGATCTGATGAGCCCATTCTCTGCAATGTTGGCAGCCATGGATAAGTGATGCCTAAAGCCACTAACTTATTTGGGGTTGCAAAATGGTGGTGTTTGCAAGTGTGAGACCTCTGCCCACATGTCATCAGTTTCCAGACTTGGAACTCAGAGCATCTATTACCTCTGAACTCAGATCTCTTCCTGAGGTGTAGGATGAAAGGGCCTTGGTCCTGATAGCGTCCCACATTCCAGGGTGTGGGTGCCCGGCCTCCAGGGGACAGGGGGGATGGGCTGAGAATCAGCCAGGAGGACAGTGTTGGACCAGGGCGTGAGTTGTCCTGCTTGCTGACAACTTTAGGCATCCTTGAAGAGCCAGTCAATTCCTGGTTTCTGTCCTGGCTTTTGAAGATTGATTTATTTGAGAGAGAGAGAGAGCAAAAGCATGGGGAGGAAGGACAGAGGGGGAGGGAGAAGGAGGAGGAAAGAATCCCAAGCAGACTCCATGCTGAGCGCAGAGTCCAGCACGGATTAGATCTCACAACCCATGAGATCAGGACCCAAGCTGAAACCGGGAGTCTGATGCTCAACCAGCTGAGCCACCTGGGCGGCCCTGTCCTGGCTTTTAGTATTTAAGGGGAGAGCTCTGTGGATTGGGAGTCTCTGGCTGGTGATGGCCTCAGTTTCTCACAGGACTTCAGTGAACCTGGTATTGGTCTTTGAGACTGAAGTGCTGCTGGGCCTACAGTAACCTTAGGATGGTGTCTGGGGCTCTGTCTTGGAAAGAACAAAGCCTTCCCAAGTCGGAAGCCATAAGCCTGGAAAATGACCATGAGCAGCAACATAGAAGCCTCCGCACCTCGGCGCTGGTGCGTCGGCCATGTTCTGATGCTGCCAGACCTTTCTGAAAAGCCCCCTTCTTCCTTCAGTCTTGCCTCCTAGAGTAGGTACTGTCTCTCTGAGGAGCAGGGGCAGCTAACATCCCATCAGACTCTCAGGAGGGGCAATCTTTGGTCTCCTCCAACGATCACTTGCTACTTAAAACCTAAACCCATAGAGCTTCCTGAACACATTTAAGATTTGCATGGGCAGTGCATCTGTGGTCCTCGGGCTCACAGCACTCAGGCCATCATGTGACCGTGACAACCTGTTACAGCTGCCGCTCCAAGTGACCGAGAAACACTGTCCCTTGGACGCCTGAGCAGTGTGTGACCCTTGTGGGCCTACGTACATCACGGGCATCCTCTGCCCTCATTTGCGTGCCATCAGCTGAGTCTAGGGGTGATGCAGGGGCCAGACGAGGCCTAGCGTGGGGGAGTTTCCAAGGAAAGTCAATTTTCCTGCCATGTCTTGGGAACTTTGGAATCAGCCTTTGGAAATGAATCAGGGATCATCCCGTTGTTCTCACGGATTCTTCTCTTTTTCTAATGCGGCTCTGTCTCAGGGACAAGGATGCTCTGTGGCAGAAGTCAGATGCCCTGGAATTCCAGCAGAAGCTCAGTGCTGAGGAGAGGTGGCTCGGGGACACAGAGGCGAGCCACTGTCACGACTGCAAGCGAGAGTTCAGCTGGATGGTGCGGCGGCACCACTGCAGGTCAGCGGGTGGGACCCAGCACCGGAGCAGGCGCCACCGGCAGGCGTGGGCCCCGCCGCTGTCTTTCTGGGAAACACACTTTGCCATTCGGTCCTGAGGGAACCAAACGATGGGGCGCATTAGGCAGGGTCCTGGCAGGACATGCAGGGGCAGAGGGTTTGATAAAGGGGTGTGGGCAGAGTCAAGGGGACCCACAGGGCCGTGGAGACCAGCAACCCTTGGCCTCCCCCAGCCCCCCGGGACCAAAGGGGACGCAGTGTTACTGGAGCCCCAGGAGAGTGGGGACAGGGGCTTGGCTAGGGGACTGTGGACAGGAGACCTTCCTAGGGCCCAAAGAAGGGTAGGCAGAAATAAATCTCAGTTGGGGCCAAGCGAGATGGAATATCATCTGCACGGGCCCAGGTGGGTCTGGGGTCCCTTGGAGCCTCAGCCCCCGAGGCGTGGAACAGTACGCCTGCATTCCAGTGGCAGAGAAGGTGGGCTCTGCCACGTACTTTATCCCCCTGCCTCCCAGGACCTTGGGAAAGAAAACATCTCCTAGGGCCTTATCAAAATGGCTTTATTGGAATCTTATCAGATTGGCAGTGAGGCCACACTCCTCGGTGAGGGCAGAGCCAGGTCTGGCGAGAGCTGGGCCATCTAGACTGGGCATCTAGAGCCCAGTGCAGATCATGGGACCCACGGTGCGTCACCCTCACAGCCTGTGCTCGTTTCGCCCCAGGATCTGCGGCCGCGTCTTCTGTTACTACTGCTGCAACAACTACGTCCTGACCAAGCACAGTGGCAAGAAGGAGCGCTGCTGCCGAGCCTGCTTCCAGAAGTTCAGCGATGGCCCTGGCTCCCCCGACAGCGCCAGCTCGGGCACCAGCCAGGGGGAACCCAGCCCTGCACTGTCGCCAGCCCAAGCTGGGCCCCAGGCCACCAGAGGCCAAGGTCAGGCTCCCGCTCCTGCCCTCTGTGTTCTTAGGTGCCACCCACCCCGCCCCCCACCATCACCCCAGTGTGGATAGTTAGCTGTAATGAGCTGAATTCATGGTTTTCCAGACAGGCATTAAAGAGGAGCTAAAAATGTATTACACTAGTTTGAGACTTTCTTTTTTATGTAATTAGGCTTGAAAGAGAATTGAAAAGGGAATTCATTTCCTCCTGGTATGAGTCAGTGTTATTTAATATGAGGTCTCTGTACCCTTTAACTCACATGCTACCAGTGGAATGTACCCCACACCTTGGGAAATACTGTCTCCCGAGTCTCACCCCAATACCCAACCCCCTGCCAGAGTAACCAGAGGCCAAAAGTTGTGTGTGGAAGTGACCACATCCTTCACCTTCTCCCTGTGGCTCACACGATCTCTCAGGGACCAAGGAAGATGTATTCTCCTCATCCTTTCACTCTGCTCAGTAAGAGGAAGTGGGATCTGGTTCTTGTTGTTCCTGCTCCCAGCACAGGCCTGCAGAGCAGGCCAGGCTGTCCTCTCATGGACCAGACTGTGGATGTAGAATACCAGGGAGGTAGAGCCAAGATGTCAGTGTCTCGTCTTTGCTCAAGCATCCCCACCTCCTGCAGCTGGTCCCTATGGACTTTTCCTTGACCTCTGCCTGAATGAAGGTCAGCCAGCATTCAGAAATCCTGTTAGTTACTCTTCTGTTTAACTGGATCATCCAGGAAGTTGGCAGATGCCATTATTTATATTTGGTTCAAAGAACAGGGATGGTGGAATGTACTGGGTATAGCATTCTTATATCTTCTTCAAACCCATTTTAAATTCTTTTTTTAATTATTTAAGTTTTGAGCATTCTTTATATGTTCTGGATAGAAGTTATTTATCACATATGTGTTTTATAAGTACCTTTTTCCTAACTAAAAAAACTCTTTTTTACTTTCTTTCAAAGAGCAGAAATGGTCTTTAAAATGCAGATGATTTTGATTTTGATAAAGTCCATTCCATTTTTTTCCCTTATGGACCAACTTTTTTCCTTTCTTTTGGTGTCATATCTACCTTTGCTTAACCCAAAGACACAAAGATTTTCTGTTTTCTTCTAGAAATTCCATAGTTTTTGGTCTATAATCCATTTTGAGTTAAATTTCTGTATATGCTACAAGCTATGCATAGAGATTCATTTTTTTGCATATGGTTGTCCAGTTTTTCCAACACCATTGGTTGAAAATGGTGTTCTTTCCTCATAGAATTGCCTTTTCACCTTTGTCAAAATCAGTTGGGTTTGTATCCAACTTGCTGTCCTATTCCACTTATCCATGTGCGTTTTCTCTCACCAATACCAGACTGTTGAGATCACCATGGTTTTCTAATGAGTCTTTAAATAAAGTAGAGCAGGTCTTCTAATTTTGTTTTTTATCAAAGTGTTGGCTATTCTTGGTTCTTTTGCTTATCCATATCAATTTTAGAATTTTCAATTTCAGTAAGAAATCCTGGTGAAATTTTAATTGGGATCACACTGAGTCTCTAGAACAAGTTGGGAAGAATTGACATGTTAACAAAATTGAGTCTTCCAATCCATGAACATGGTATAGCTCTCCATTTAAGTTTTCTTTGATTTCTCTCCTGATTCTCATTGTGCCTTCCTTCCTTGTCCTCCTTCCTTCCGCCAGCCTCAGAAGGCAGGTTCAGAAGCGTGGCTGGGCAAATGGAGAGAAACCAGCCCTTGGTCCCCTTTTTCAGTCTGTGTCTCAAGTCCTCCATCATGCAGGCCTTAGACAAGAAGAAGGATGTTCCATCTAAAGCACAGCCTGTCCCAGTAGCCCTGTAGCAGGGCCAGCTGAAAGCTTGTGGCTTGAATGAACTGCTCTTGGTAAAGCGTCCAGGAATCTCCCCCTCCCTGACTCACCATCAGATGTTCAGTGATGACAGGGTGGCACTGTGCCAGAGTACTGAGGTCACTTGTTTTGATTTCTGACATTTCCTGTCTCCTTGTCTTTTGCATTTCTTTATCTTTCCTTTTTTCTATTTTCCTTCTCTGCCTTTCTTTTACCTCAGGCCTGCCATCACATTTTCCATGACACAGGCAGGAAAGTACTTGTAGGTGGGTGACCGGCACAAGAGTGTCCAGAGGGCCTCCTTCTTCCTGAGTGGCCTGCAAAGTCAGACACCAGGCCCCTAGTCAGAATCACAGTGCTTGCTGCCACCTTGAGCGGAGAGGGGTTCTTGCCCATCCCCCACTGGATGGAGGTGAAAATGCAGGTCAGACAGAATCTTGCGTTCAAACAGGCATGATGGATAAGTCACATCTGTGTCTTAGGGAGCAAGACTCAGGAGCACAGAAGTGTGTTTACTCTTTTTTTAGGTTCCTACCGGATAAGGATTTGACAGATTTTTTTTTTTCTTTTAAAAAAGAGGCCTCAGAGAATATGTAAGAGCTTGACATCTCTTTAAGGCCCAACTGAGGAGCTTAAGAGAAATCTTGTAGTTCATCTGTGCAGTTTCACCTGTAGTCCCCACTACTTTCTGGAATGTCCTTGCCACCATTTCTCTCCCACCCAGACGGAATAGCCGTAGGTTGAGTGGGCCCTGAGGGCATGTCCCGGTGGCTCATCCCGTGCAGCCTCAGCCCCTCACCTCCCAGGGCGCCCTCCCCATCCTGTGCTTCACGATATGTGTCTCTTCTCTCCCCATCTGCCTCCGTGGCCCGGGTGTAGATGCCGAGTGCAGGCCGCCGGATGATGCCGTGTTTGACATCATCACAGATGAGGAGCTGTGCCAGATCCAGGAGTCCGGCTCCTCCTTGCCTGAAACACCCACCGAAACTTACTCCCTTGACCCGAACTTGCCTGAACAGTGAGTACACCTTGCCTTTATTTCCTACGTGCTCCCCGAGTGCTGGGCCCTTGTGCCTTCCAACTAAAGGACCAGGAAAGTGAGAGTTTGGAAGCAGGATCAGCTGTCTGTGTTTAAGGGAAAGTGCCTCAGAACAGTGCTCGGGACCGTTCTGGAGACTGAAAGGCCAAGGTCAGGGTATCAGCAGGGTGGGCTTCTCCTGGTGCCTCTCTCCTCAGCTGGCAAATGGCCACCCGCTCACTTCCTCTTTACCCTGTCACCGGTTGTGTGCACGCCCTGGCGTCTGTCCGTGTCCTGAGCGTCCTTTAGTACTTACCCTCCGCCGGCCATCTCATCCGTTTTCCAACAAGGCTTTTGAGGGATGGAATAACCATACAAACTGCCACCCCATTGAAACGTCGGGATTTCGTGCCCGGGGACCTGTAGCGACAGGCCAAGCCCCCTCCCCCCAAGGCAGCCTGGCTCAATGTCTCTCAGCCCCTGGTGTTCAGGCTTAAATGCAGTTTCTACAGCAAAGCACTGGCTCTTCAAAAGCCAAGAATTTACCCACTTTGCCTCCATTGGGGAGTTTGATGATGCTCTTGGCAACACCCACATTGAGATCTCTGTCCCTCTCTTCCTGCCTAGAGTTCAGGAGGGCCAGGATTAATCAGGATTTCTGCTGTGTGGGAGGAGAGACATTTAATCCTCATGAAGCTCTCAGGGCAAGAAGGTTTAGGCTGAAGTGTATCCCTCCAGTCTCCCCTGTTCTCTGACGAGAGGTGACTGAACCCGCATATTGTGGCTTCACGGAGAGCGCCAACACGATCACCCAGCCAGCCCTTCAGCCCCGCGCACTGTTGCTTCCGGAACTTTAGACGTCGCCTTTTCCATCCCAGAAGTCCTGCCTCCCCTTCTGAAGCGCCCCCCCCGCCACCCACCACATAGCCTGCTTGACGTTCTCCTGGGGGCCTGCTCTGTTCCAGCGGCCCCGAGTCAGTCTGCCACCATCATCTGGTCACCGTACTCCCTGCCAGGTGGCTGGCAGGGAAGGGAGCAGGGCCAGAGCCTCAGTGACCCCCCGCAGCTCCCTGTCTCCTTCACCCCTCACCTTCCCCTTTCCCGGTAAGAACACAGAAGGCTCTCTGACCGCTGACACATAACTGTGTTTTGGTGCTGGGAAATCGGGAAGTGTTCCAGGGAAAGGAAACTGCCAGCATGCTGGCCTGCGGCCTCCAGGGTGGATCTGGGGCTGGCGGACAGGAGCCCGCAGGGCCTGCACTCCGTCTGTCGGCGGCCAGTCAGCTAAGGGCCTGCACCCTCACACACCATCTTTGTGCGTTAGAGAAGACCCCAGGGTCTCCGGCAGGTCTCTCGTACGTTCCTTTTCTTCATGAGTTTAAGACCAATCAGAAACACCGGGACTCCTGAGAAAGCTCAAGTGGGCTAGAGCCCTGGGTTTGCGTAAGCCTCCCTGACAGGAAACTTCGAGAAAAAAATGAGCAAGTTCAGGGGCGCCTGGGTGGCTCATTGGGTTAAAGCCTCTGCCTTCAGCTCAGGTCATGATCTCAGGGTCCTGGGATCGAGCCCCACGTCGGGCTCTCTGCTCTGTGGGGAGCCTGCTTCCTCCTCTCTCTCTGCCTGCCTCTCTGTCTACTTGTGATCCATGTCTGTCGAATAAATAAACAAAATCTTTAAAAAAAAAAAGAAAAAGAGCAAGTCCAAAGTAAGAAGTGAGCCAGAGGGATTAAGCGCCCTGTGTGTCTAGATCCCCGAAGGAAAGCAGGCTGCTTGGCAGCAGTGTTGTTGAAAATGACTGTCAGGGGGCACTTGGGTGGCTCAGCAGGTTAAGCCTCTGCCTTCAGCTCAGGTCATGGTCTCAGGGTCCTGGGATCACGTCCCGTATCGGGCTCTCTGCTCGGTGGGGAGCCTGCTTCCCTCTCTCTCTCTGCCTGCTCTCTGCCTACTTGTGATCTCTGTCAAATTAATTAATTAAAAAAAAAAATGACTGTCAGGCCCCTTCCCTGTGCCCGCCACGTCTACATGTGGTCCCACTCAGTCGCTGTCCAACCTTCCAGGCCCGGAAGCCTCGGGAGGCCAGATAAGCTGCTCTGGGTCACGTGGCTATAAGTGTCAGGACTAAGCTTTGAGCCCAGAGCTCCTCCCTCCATCCAGGGGCTGCAGGTTCGTTCTGAAGAGTTCAGTTCTCTTCCTAGGGTCCCACTTCCCCATCTGCACATCAGAAGCCTGCCCACCCTCCCTTGCCCCGTGTCCACTCCTCCCCACGTTGGACACATTCTTAGGCTAATGAAGTTCTCTGCCTCGGCCCTCCCAGCACAGGGAGGGGGCAGGGAAAGGTCCCCATACTCCCGAGCAGCCGCCCACCAGCGAGGATGGTGGCAAGAAAGAGAAGCGCTGCCCTTCCCCTGGGGAGAAAAGCTGGCTTTCTTCAGAGCCTTACAGGCACGCCTATTCACACCTGCTCCCCAAGCTCAGCCAGGCCCACCCTGAGCCTTCTCCATGGACCAAGTGGTCCGTCTGTGCTCGGGACTCAGGTGGCAGGACAGACAGACAGAAAGCTCTTCTCGGCCAATAGCAGGGCTGGGCCTTGGGTCTCTGGGCCTCCGCTTAGGCTGCATCCAGGCCTGGCCTCTCCTTCCAGTTACTAGACAGACAGACCGTGTGACGTCAAGCGCTGAGCCCAGGGCCTTGCGCCTGGGAAGCCTTCCACAGAGACGCACTGGGTCTGTCGTGCTCCATGTGCATCGTGGTGTCAGGGGCTGAGCTGTGCCCTGTCCCCGAGGAAGACCACTCGGATGCCCAGTGATACTGAGCCAAACTCGTAGAGACTGTCCCTGTGCCTCCAAGCCCCTTTGCCAGTAGTTGCCCTATGAGCAGCAATTCTCGGCCCCAGTGCTTTGCGGGGGCTCTGGTGGGTTTGTCACCAGCCAAGAGATGTGATGCCTGCATCTCAGAAACAACACGAGAACAGGATATGGTAAGGATGGTTACAGTTAGAAAGCCGTCTGTGCTTGCGGTGACCCAGCATCTCCCCGGGGTGAGGACTACAGAGCTGGTGGCACATCCAGTCCATCAGCTGCAGAAAACTTCTGCTGGCCCACAGAGGGGCTGCTCCCTGGGGTCCTAGCCCTCGCTCTGCTGGGGGAGCTCCGGCAGGTGGGCCTCTCTCTGAACTAGTGTCCTCACCAGAAAAATGGGTATGATAGCACCAGGCCTCCCCCCAAACAGCACTGGGAGTTACCCCAGACTGCAGACAACTGGGTTCCCAGAATGGGCACTGCCTTGTGGGGCCCTTAGTGGAGAAGGTCAGAGTGAGCACCCCCTCCACTCCTGGACCCCGTGCTCCCTGCCCTTCCTCCACCCTGCCGCCCATAGGGGTAGCTTCAGCCCTTTTGTGCCTCCATCCAGAATGCCTACTAAAATCACCCAGGCTTCTGGCTCCCAGGCAGCCCCTGGAATCAGGGTCCCCATATGCTCCCCATGTCTCAGAGTGTATGGCTGTCCAGGGCCTCTAACCACCACCACCCCCCCGACTGCCCCACAAAATGCTGGGAACATGGTGGCGGAGGAGCTTACCCTCAGGCCCTGAGGCCACCCTCAAGGCAGCTCAGCCCCCTTCTGGAGTCCCCCACCTGTACCCCATCGTGTGGTGGTGTGTATGTGAGCAGAGTCAAGGGGAGGAACCCATCAGGGTAGAGGCTGGGAATTTGTCCTTCATGGGGCTATTAGGTGAACAGAGCAAAGTCAAGACATAAAAAGCGCTCTCTCTGTAAGCTATGTGGGCTGTGCCTGCCTCTGTTGGCGTCGGTGCTGGGTCCCTAGTGGAGGGCTTGGGAAAATCTCTGCTCTTGGGTGTAGCAGATAAGAGCCCAGAGATACGGGCATGATGAGTGACTGAGGATCCAGAGAATGTAAAGGAAGATTCCATGGCTGTGCTGTCCTGGGTTTTCCTAAGCTACAGAAGGAGGGCACAGCCTTTCTGCAAGGAGCCTGGAGAGGGCATGTAACACACGCCCAGGATGGGGCATGGCCTGATGGGCATCTGGTCTTGTTTGGCTCAGCCTGGCAGGCCCCTGGTTAGGAAGAAGCCAGTGGCCTCCTCAGCTGCCTTTCAGTTACTTTGGACCGGCAGCTTGACTGTGCAGGCCTCATGAGCACTCCTAGAGGGAGGGAGGGAAGGGAGGAGTGGTGTGGATGGTGAACAGGCCTTGGGGAGGCGGAGTGCCATGCCCAAGGATGCACAGTCACCGAGCCAGTGTCCGGGTGACCCCAGAGCCCTGCCGTCCCCGTCAGACAGCACTGCTTCCCTTGAGGGCTGCAGGGCCCCTGGCTTCCTGCCTCTTCACGTCCTCCTTTCCAGGTAGAGCCTCTGTCTCGTTCTTCGGAAGCCAGGGGCTGGGGGCCCCACTCTCAGAAGGACTGAACCAAGGATGAACTCACCAGGTCTCCCACTTGGAGACCATTTATGTTTTGTCCCCGGTTGGGTTTTTTGTGTGGTTTTTTGTTGTTTGTTGTTTTGTTTTAGTTTTTTGTGGGGTTTTTTTTTTTGTGAAGCCAATTTAAAGGCGATAAACGTCAGCCTTGTCACCATCGAAAGGGCAGATTTTGTTGAGCAAGAAGGCTCTCGGTCCACATGGCCCGTGGACATTGGAGGCAGCTGCTCCCGTGGGTGCATTTAGGCATGAGCAGGAGACAGTAGGGAGGGTCGCATGGGCCCGGCTAGGCCCGGCCCGTGCGCTGCTGGACCCGGCTATGGGGCACATCCCCCACGGCCCCGGATGCACGAAGCACATGCTCCCACGCCTTGCCAGCTCACAGAGGACGACCTGCGGCCTCGGTGTGTCACTGGTTCTCGGGCGGCCGTTGCCATCCTTGCAGCCCCTCCCCTCGCCGAGCACACACCGTGCTGAGTGCACCTTGTGCTCTTCATCCCAAGTCCCCCGCATGCCAGGCCCCAGAGGCGGGCGCCCAGCATGGCCCACATTTCACCAAAACAGAAGAGGTTAAAGGGGCTGCCAACCGGTCTAGCTAACGGGTGAGAGCCGGAGCTGGGATTCCGCTCTGGTCAGTCCGGACCCCAGAGCCACACCGCTGAGCCAGGCCTGCGCCCCTCTCCCCCGCCCTGTGCACCCGCTTTCACCGCTGGCGATTGGTTCTCTCCATTTTGGTGAGTCGTTTTGGGAAGCGTGAGCCAAAAAAAGCAACTTTGCCTACTGAGCAGATTGCTAGGATCTAATATACTTGCTCAAGTGTGTGACATTCTGAATGGCCTTATCCTGTGACCGTATCACGGAGGTTACACGAACACACTTCACAATTTGGTCAGGAGGTTGCAAGCCACAGCGGAGGAGGGAACACTGGTATATTCCATTTCCTTTATAGAACAGTGCCTTGAAAGTACACAGTTTTAACTCGTTTCCTGTGCTTCGAGCCCCCAGAGTAATCACTTTCCTGTATGTTCCACGCATACCACGTTAAAGTAGAACGTGCCTGAGCATAAACATCGTTTAGAGACTTTTAAAAAGGTTTTATTTCTGTGTCATGAAAATCATATACCATTTGATACATGCGTGTTTGTGTTCTATATACACTGATAATGTGATTTATATGTGCGGGAGTGTATTGGGCGTTGGACTATTTGAGTTTTTAAATGAGCAAACCCATCAAAGAATCCATTTCAGAAATACCGCTTAGACTCACGATCGTCTTAAACTCCGCTTTGCACGTTTTCCTAATCTTCTCTGGACCCCTGGAATCCTCAGCTGACTCATTTGTTAAGGGCCCATTCATGTACCCTGGTGTCCCTCTCTCTGGGATTAATCAAAGAGAACATAGGCATCTCTCTCTATAAAGCCCAAGCCCAAGGGGAGGCAGAACCCCATCTCATTTGTGTCTGGTGCCTGCTGACTGAGGTCGCAGCCATGCGGCCTGGCACTTATTTTCATGGCTTCCCTAATCTCCCTGCTTCCCAGTGGCCAGAGGAGTGTTCCAAACTGGGGAGCCTGAACCATCACCTGCCCTCAGCAGCTGTGTGGCAATGGTCCCCTCTTCAGCCTTCAGCCCCAGTCACCATGAAGGAGAACCTGAGGTCTTAAGGCTCACACATCATTCCCTTGGAGCCAGCGTTCTTGGGCATAGAGGAGGGAAAGCCTTTCCGGTTTTTAGAGCTTCCCCCCAACACACACTGAGCTTCAGGCCTGGGGGTATAAAGGAAAGTGGAATGTGTTCATGCCCGAGAAGCAGCGTCCCACACCAGGTGCAGGGTTCGGTGACTTCTCCATGAGAACACGAGAGCCATAACCAAAGCCTTCCTCATCGCACCCAGAGCGCGCAGCCATGCTCCCGAGCAGGTCTCTGGGCCCGGGCAAGGCCTACAGCTGGAACATGCTGGTAGCCTCCACGTTGTGAGAGGCAGAACAGGTCTTGGAAGCCTCCTCGGAAGACTTCCATGGACCTGAGACCCCCAAATAAGAGAGGCAGCCAATGTCCCTCATGAGTTTCCAGAAGTTCCTCCGAAACTTCAGGCCAACAAAGGCATAGAGCACAGGGTTAAGGCAGGCCCGCAGGTAGGCGAGAGCCTCTGTGATGATGACGGCGTAATGGAAGCTGGTCATGGTGGAGTACTCCCAGCTCGTGCTGTGGATGAGCTTCACGAGGTTGAAGGGCGTCTGGGTCAGTAGGAACACGGCCACCACCAGGAAGATGATCTTCAGGGACTTGTGCTTCCGGAAGCCTCGGGCGTGAAGCAGGGTCTTGATGATGACTGAGTAGCACACCATCATGGCGAGCAGGGGCAAGAAGAACCCCAGTGTCATCTGGGCAGTGAGAACTACAGTGGAAATCTCTTCATTGTGATAGCCACAGACAAGCTTGTCGAGGTCACGGACGTTGCCGTAGATGATCTGCGGCAGGGAAACCAGCAGGGAGACCACCCAGATGAGCAAGCACATGGCCCTGCCCCAGGCCATCCGCCTGGCCTGCTGGTTGTAGGCCTTGGTGGCCCCAACCACCGCAACGAAGCGGTCCATGGTGATGCAGGTGAGAATGAGCATGGACGTGTAGAAGTTCAAGGTGTAGATGCCCAGCAGGGTCTTACACATGACCTTGCCAAAGACCCACTCGTGGATGCTGGCGTAGGCCCAGAAGGGCAGAGTGCTGACGAACACCAGGTCAGCCAAGGGCAGGTTCATCAGGAACACATCGGTCAGGCTCTTCAGCTTCTGGTAGGAGACGTACACGATCAGCACCAGCGAGTTCCCCAGCAGGCCGCAGACGAACACCACCAGGTACACGGAGGGCAGAAAGAACTTGCGGAACTCCAGGAAGCGTTCGTGCCCCTGGCTGCTGTCATTGGAAGTGTTGAAGAACCCGGGGTCGACGTAGTCATTCTCCTCCATGGCACGCATTCCCGTGAACGCCTGGGAGGCAAACAGCGATTACAGGCAGGGCCCGGCGCCACACTCCTGTTCTCCTGCAGTCCTGTTGCCCCACTTTTAGGGAGCAGATAGTCCTTTCCAGAACCCACCTATGTTCTGCTCAACGACAGCACAGTCCTGTGTACCAGAGACAGCCAGTGCTGAGGGGGTGGTTGCTCCAACGGCATGAGGGACCCTTAATTAGCCCTAAAATCATAAGGTTCGCACCCACCTGGGAGACAACATGTAACCGACCCCATGCACAGCCCAGAAAATCCGGTGCCAACTGGTCCCGAAAGCAAAGGTCCCCATGTGGCAGGATGGGGACGGTACTTCTGGAAGTACAGAACTGCTCTGTGGTGGGCAGGCTTGCCTTCACTGGCCCGTGCTGTGCCTCGCTTTCTGCTAAATTAGACCCCCGAACTGCTCTCTGTGGAAGCTAAGGTGCGTGTCCCCCCACGGGGGGGGGGGGGGCATTGAGGAGACCTCCAGAGACCAGAAGGGGTTTGGAGGATGACCAGGACTTCTCTGCCTGGGTAGACAGTCCATCCTGTCTCTTCTCGCCCTCCACTGCCTGGATTTAGGTGTGCAAGAAACCAGGCGTGGTGGTGGAGCCAGCCACAGCCAGGGAATCGGGCAGCCCAGCCCAGCCTGCCCCTTATCGCCTGGCACGCCCCGTTCTACCACCAGAGCCTGGCTTCTGGAAGACTTCCTCATCTTCGGGAATCTTTTTAAAGGAACCCTTTCCCAGAAGGGAACATTACTTTAGCTGGTGTGACTGGCAGCTTAGGCCCAAGGGGTCTCCTTTAACCAGTGGAAGATCTGGTTGAAATGGGATGCCAGATGGACTCCTGCAGGGGGGCCTGGGGCCAACCTCGCAGTGAGGTTTGTAGCACCAGAGAGCCGCCTTTCCTGCCTGGGGCTCCCAGCCTTTCAAGGCCATCCCTTCCCTCTGCTCCCACGACCATGCTGAGGACCACAGACAGGACATGAGGGTGAGGTGCTGTGTTGTGGGGGCAGGGGCAGCTGTGGCGGGGCTTCGGGCCACTGGTCTGCAGAGACTCAGCACACAGTGTGGGCTCACCAGGGCCATATCCTGCTAGAACCTTAAGAAGTCTCCAGAAAAACAGGCATTTGTTTAGCAAAGTCAGAATGTCAACTGGCCAGACAAGGGCCTGTCCAAGGAGAGATCATGTTCTCCTTTCTAATCTACTCGAAGACTTTTTGTCCTGCCTGGAGATGCTACCAGCCTTGGCACTGCCCCCTCGGTGCTCGTGGGGACAGAGCACCCTTCTCTCCAAGGAAGCACCTCGCCTCTGGGATGCGACTGCTCAGTGAAAAGTCCCTGCTCTTAGACCACAGAATGTGTGATGTGGGAGGGTGACAGGCCATCCGGAGTCCTCAGGCCCCACCAGCTCCGTGGGCTGCTGGGTTAAGTAGGTCAGATGAGGGCATGTTTGTGTTACTGCTTCATCGCTTGGACAACAAAACAAGCAGCTTTGCTCTCCTTCAGAGTAATATCAAGTCTCCATTCCTGCCTGACTTACCCTTGCCTGTTTATAAGAAAATCCTGTTACGGCTGCTGCTGGCACACTCCCACTGATGTTAACTAGCTTCCCAAAGGGCCCGTGCAGGCCCATTTGTACTAAGTTATGTTATGCTGGACAGATTGAGGCCGCACAGTTCTGTGCAGACAGACTACTAAAAATTAGTTTCCCTTTGGGGCACCTGGATCTGTTAAACATCTGACTCTTGGTTTGGGCTCAGGTTGTGATCTCAGGGTTGTGAGATGGAGCCCCACGTCGGGCTCCCCGCTCAGCATGGAGTCCGCTTGGGATTCTCTCTCCCTCTGCCCTTCCTCCCTGCTCGTGCACTCTTTCTCACTGTCTCTAAAATAAATGGGTAAATCTTCTTTTAAAAAAATCAGTTTCCTTCTAGACATGTTAAAATCACTCATTTCTTTATCTTTAATAGCCAAAGTCCTATGTTGATTTATGCAGGGTTTTTGAATTTAAAAAAGAAGTAATATATTCAACTTTGGAAGCAGTGTAAATGTCTAATAATAATAAATAAATTAGCAAATTGCAATTCAGACATAAAATAGAACATGAGTCAGATGTTTAGGAAGTACTTTACATGGTTCTGGAGGAAGCGTTACATGGACACGACTCCGAGCAGCGGAGGCACAAAGTCAACGTGCACCACTAGCCTTGGCTGTTACTCCCACAATGAACAGTTGACCAAAAGGGTATAAAAGTGGTCATGGTGCTTAACTTTGATCGCAAACCCTTTGAGAGTCTTCTGAAACTGCAGACATTTTCCTCAGAAGTAACGTGCCTAGCTGCCTGTCGTTCCGAGGGCTGGTGAGCCCTTTGAGTCCCTCTTCCACATATTCTGTGGATCCTTAAGAATCCACGATGGAAAAAAAAAAAAAAAAGAATCCACGATGGTGGGGTGCCTAGGCAGCTCGGTCGGTTAAGCATCAGACCCTTGGCTTCAGCTCAAATCATGATCTCAGGGTCCTGAGATCAAGCCCCACTTCGGGCTCTGTGCTGGGTGTGGGGAGCTTAACATTCCCTCTCTCCCTTCCTCCCCAAAATTAAAAAAAAAAAGAATCCACGATAAAGTTTTGTGATTTTGATGATATATATATTTATATTTATATATTTTAAAGTAGGTTCCATGCCCAAACGTGGGACTTGAATCACGACCCTGAGATCGAGAGTTGAATGCTCTACCGGCTGAGCCAGCCAGTAAAAATGAAAAAAAAAAAAAAATGCTCAGAGTTTATCAGCAGTTTGCCTCTAGCTGTGAATTCGTGATGATTTATTTCCCTTCTCCCTTTGTTTTTCTATCTTTCTGAAGTTTTTGCAGTGGTCTATTGACTCACATTGGGAAAAGAAACGAGACAGCCATTCTAGAGCCTGTGTTCTAAATTATAATGCAAAAGAAATGAAAACCAAGAATCAGAGATTATTCAGTGAACAGATGTGGCGAGTGGCTAGACTCTCCCTGTCTCCCTAGGAAGGCAGTACCAATGCCATCAGCTTATGAGCTCTCTGTGCCCAGAGCTGCGCTAAGTCACTTCACAGTTCTCGGGTCGTGGGGCGGAGGTGGAATTCGAGCCGAGAGCAGCCGAGCTCTAAAGCCCGGGCATTTTCCCCCAACACTGCACCGCAGGCAGGGATCAGAGGACCCCAGCAGCCTGAGGTTACTACCTGCCTTTTAACTCTATAAACAAGAAGATAAATGACTCACCGGCGAAGAGACTCTGTCAGTTTGTCCTAGAAATGAGCTCATTGGAAGCAGCAAGGTCTGCCTCTCTCTGTGATGTGGTCCGTGTCTCCGCTGACTGTCTTCTGAGAGCCCTTGGTTGGTGATCATAAGAGCCCCAGCCCTACCCACCCCTGCCTTGTACATCAGAATCCACATGACCAGCCTGTACCCGCATAATTTGGGGGTCAGAGATAGGAAGCGGTGGCTCTCACGTCCTGCCCTCCCTGCTGCCTGGCTATGGACATAATCACCTGTCAGGACCTCAGAAGG
Organism: Mellivora capensis; assembly: GCA_004024625.1. Lineage (NCBI taxonomy): Eukaryota > Metazoa > Chordata > Mammalia > Carnivora > Mustelidae > Mellivora > Mellivora capensis. The sequence goes on from PISX010000543.1 coordinate 196,842, forward strand.
TTTTTATTTCTAAATGAAGGGGGGCAAGAAGTAGGTCTGGCTCGGGCAGCCCACTGAAGACTCATGGCATTTGTACCGTGACATCATTTCCTTCACTAATCATGTCTCTTTGGAGCCGTTGGGGCCTGGAGCAATGCAAAGTCCATGTTGTGCCCCAGGTTCGGGGTACGCATGCTGCTCCCACGTGACAGCCCAGCGACCTCACAGCAGCCCTGCAGAGTAGGCACTGTCCCCATTTTACAGGTGGAAACACTGAGGGCCCCAGCCGAAATGGACAGCCCCGCATGCACACGGCTAAAAACTGGCACTTCCAGGAAACAAACTGAGGTCTCTCTCGTCTCCAGAGCACCAGAGGGCTCCTAGGGGACAGGTCAGCCAGATGGACACCTAAACCCACATGACTCGGAGTCCTCTGGCTCTCTGAGGCTGTCCTCACTCTTGGAACACCCCAGGTACTGACCACCAGGTGACAACACAGTTCTAGTTGTTGGTCTCCCTGCCCCAGGAATGCTGATGCTTCTGGGATAGAACGCCCCAGAAGGCAGGAGCTAGAGGGACGCTGAGGGCAGGAGCCATGAGACTGTAGAGTGTGCACCTCTGGACAGGTGGTGGGTGGACGCAGGGCCCAACGGAGGACGAACATGTGAACGGGCCGAACCAAATACTGCAGGGCAGTGGGCCAAAGCACCCGTCCTCTGAAAGAGACCTTTTTTTTTTTTTTTAAGATTTTATTTATTTATTTGTCAGAGAGAGAGGAGTGAGAGTGAGCACAGGCAGACAGAGTGGCAGGCAGAGGCAGAGGGAGAAGCAGGCTCCCTGCCGAGCAAGGAGCCCGATATGGGACTAGATCCCAGGATGCTGGGATCATGACCCGAGCCGAAGGCAGCCGCTCAACCAACTGAGCCACCCAGGCGTCCCTGAAAGAGACCTTTTAAGGCAAGACATCCCTTCGGAGCGAGCCAGCCTTTCCTTTTGGAACCTCTTGCGCTTCTAGAGATGAGCTCTTCCTAGGGACAAGCCAACTGTGTCATTTGGGGTCAGTTCCCAGAACAGTTAGAACAGCCTGAGCCTTGTTAAACATGCTCATGTGGCCAGGACCTTGTGTCTTGGAAGGACAAGCACTTGTACTCCATGGGAAGCAACGGACGTCTCCTTGGCCGTCTCCATGACCATGTGTGGGCTCACGGGGTGGGGGTCGGGGGGCAGGTTTGTGTGTCTGAGAAAGCATGGCTGCATTTGGCATCACTGTTCTCCAGCGGAAAGTTCTCCGGTGGAAGACTTGCAGCCAGACTGGAGGAAAGGGAGCCACTTACCCTCTGGGGGCCAGAATCTTATTTCAACCACTTCACCTAGTGCCAGTGTTATCTTCTTATCTGCCAGTCTGTAGCGCTCGGTGTTTCCAGGGCATTACTTTTCTTTGGAACAAAACTCTGAACTTGTCAAGGGCAACAGCCCAGTCACGTGTCTTTGATTCCCCCTGGAATACTTAAATATTTTCTAACTGGAACTGGGGGAAGGCTAGATGGGAAGGAGCAGCCACGCCCGTTGCGGGTTTTTCTTGGAAGTCAGAGTGCGCGGACCTGCCCACTTTTCCAGAACCCCTGATGGTCCTGATCCAGAGCCCCAGGCAGGACGTCAGTCCCAGGACCCAGGATGGAGGCAGTTCCTGCTGCTGGCAGAAGCCTTGGTGCAGAGCACTGGCGGCTGATGGGGGCCGTGGAGGATGAGTTAGGACCAAAAGCCTCAGAAAAAGAGCCCAACCAGAAGGCAGCTCTGACCAGAGCCGGGGAGGCGCACCCGGTAGATGCTGCCTGGCTCTTGGTTCTGAGGCTGGGCATGCAGGTTTGGGTATCGTGGTCGGACCATGGTTACTAAGTAATCAGAAATCAAAATACCAGAAGTGCTCTTCATCACTCGGGTTTTGAAAGGCAAAAAGGAAGCCAATGACTGAAAGAAAAACTACCAGGAACTTACTTTTAAGAGTCAAATGGGAAAACACCCCCAGATCCCACAGAGAGTGGGCTCCCCACCACGTTCCGAGCCCACGCCGCTCAACGGGCACCGTCTGCAAGGACGGACCTGCCCTGGATCTATACTGTCCCACTTGACGGCCCTTGAGTTCCTGCAGTGGGGCCAGTGCCACTGAGAAGCCAAATGGTTGGCTTTTCAAAAAATTGTGATGGGTATGAGTTCAGGCGGCCCCGTGAGGCTGGTGGCTGTTGTACAGGGCAGGGTGTTGTAAACAGAGCCGTCTGCTGACCGTGCTGGCCTGGGGACCCTGGGTAGTCGAGTGAAGCGGCCCTTCTCACCGTATTGCTTGGCGAGGCCGAGGAGCAGCTGGAGTCCTCTGAGGAAGGCGGTCAGCAAGGCGCGAGGGCCCTGGGGACTTCCTAGGCATCCTTTCTTCCTCTGCCGACCCCAGTAGCTGAGGATCTGCCCCTCCCTCCAGACAGTCTGCAGGGCTGAGGTGGTACCATAACTACATGAAGAAGTAGCTGAAGCATTTCAATTTGTGAGAGGGAGCTGCTGTAGGATCCAGCCGTGGAGACCAAGCCAGGGGACCCCACCCCATTCCCTGTGACCCCTCATCCAGGCAAGCACGGACCCCTGGACTGCATTGCCTCACCATCCTCCTTGTCCTGCGGACACCACTTTATCCCCCACGTGGTTCTCAAGTGGAGCCTTGTTTATGTCCTCCATTTGGGGACTTGTGGGACAGGAAGCCAGCTTACCGTTGGGCACGTAATCTGGACATTGACTGATCCTAGACAGCGTGCAGGGCAGGATCTCTGGGGGGGGTGCCGGGATGACCAGCCCCAGACGTGTGTGCCCCAAGACAAGGTCAGCTCTCCTGACCCTGGGCTCAGGGACGGGAGCGCATCAGGAAAGGGTGACATGCCATCAGCGGTCACCATCGACAGCGGGAGAATCGCATGGCCAGAGCAAGGGGAGGAAGGAAGGGCGCTGTGGGCCCTGAATGGGTCTCAACGTCTCAGGAAAGCCCCCCAGTGGCAGCAGAAGGAAATGGTGCTGGCAGGAGAGAGTGTGCCCCCTAGTGGCCATGCTTTTGTTCTCGGTCCTTCCCAAGCTAGTTTTCCCTCTGCAGAGCCCCCTGGTAAGATATGCCTTTTACCTGACTACCCAGGGGCGTGCATGGGGACACGAAGGCAAAGCAGGGGCCGCGTGACGCAACACTGCCCCTGACAACACACAGTATACTGTTGCTTAGGCATTTTCTATTCGACTTCTAGTGTGGGTCATGGCTTCCTAAATTGGTTTGTGACCCACTAAATGGGTCGTGGCCCACGGTTTGAAAAGCCATTGAGAAGAAACCCCTGTGCCCCTAATCCTTACCCTCGGCACGCATCACCCACCCACGCCCGCCTCGCTCAGGGCCTCAGCCAGGGCCGGGAAGGGCTGGGGACCTACCCTGGGAAGCACCTACTTACAGGTAATGAGGGCCTATCTGTCATCATGGCCAGAGAGAGGGTTCTGGAGGAGGAGAGGGAGTGACGGGTCCCGACGTCTTTTCTCCTCCATGCCGGAGAAGGCGAGAGAACCAACCACAGCTTCAGAGTCTGTTCCGTCGAATGTTACTTATCTTCCTCTCATACGGTGTTTGCACTTTGCTCAAGGATGAAGGCAAGTGACCTGAGGCAGGCCTAAGTGGCCTCAGGCACGTCTTGGCTCCTCAGGCTCCCATATCCATGGCCATCAAGTGGGGGCGGGGGGTGGGTAGTTGATCTCTTGAACAGCATCTCACACTGACGTTCTATGATTGTGTTTCCCCTGGGAGAAGGATGAGGGATCTGGAAGCCCGTGGTCTCAAGAGCCATGGGAGGAGGTGAGCAGGGAGGTCAAGGACTGGGTTGGGGAGGAAGAGGAACAAGGAGGGACCGGGTTTGCCCTCAGTGGCAACAGGCAGGTCAGGTGTGTTCTTGGTGCACCCTCCTTGGGAAGCCTGGAGAAGGCCAAGGGAAGAATCCTTTGGGAACCTACTGCTTTTTTCCAGCCAAGCATTGAACTTGGAGCAGAGCCCGGAGTCCATCTGATTCCATCTCCTTCTCCCATGTAGAGAAGGGAGAACCTCAGAGGAGGGACAGGCACCCAGAGTCACAATTAGTCATAAACCCAAGACTGGAACCACCTGGGAGTAAGGACATAACCAAGAGCCACATGGCCTCTCCTGCCCTCGGGAGTCCCTGGGAGCTCCAGCTGGACAGACAGAACCCCCGGTGCTCAGGGCTCCCTGCGCTCAGCCCCCAAAGGGTGGGGTGTTTGTGAAGATGGGCTCCCCCACTTACCGTGGACTGACGGAGACTGTGCCCAGACAGCCCCAGCCAGGCAGCAGGGTGCCAGTGGGTGTCTGGTGATCCCGCAGGCCTGGTGGCTCCCCGTGCTGGTCCCCACCACTGCCCCCTCGCAGCGGCGCCCTGAGAGTAGAGTCTCACCCCTCAGTGGCCTCAGCATGACAGCAGACGGGGACAGGGCAGGGACAGGGTTGCTGAATGGCAGAGAGACTGCTGGGCCTGGCGGAGAGCAGATGTGACATTGGGCCCGGTCCAGTGACACCCCATCTTGTGCTCAGAGCTTTCCCAAGAGGACAGAGGCCTCTCCCTGGGCAGTACCTGTCCCTCTCCAGGCAGAAAGGCCTTGTAAGTCAGTGGTGGGTGTGCCACTGCTGACCCCGTGTCTGCCACTCTGTGCAGGGCTCGGGGGTCCTCATCCTTCAGGGACCTGGCCTCCATTCTCTCTTTGGTTTGTCAGCATTCCCCTGCAGGGTAGGGGCAGCTCAGCTGCTGCCGGCCCCTACTACTTCCAAATGATTCTCAGTCTGGGGGAGACAGCACCCAAAAGAGCTAAGTACGGGCGTAAGGAGGGCTGTGACAGACTGGGGCCCCAGGGGTGAGTGGGCGGGAGGAGCAGGCCAGCTGGGAGCGGGCTGCAGGTGGCCATGTGTCGGCCCCAGTGGCAGCCCCAGACTAGTGGCACAGGACTGTACCTGCCGGCGCACTGTGATGCACTGTGACACCTGGGAGATCTTCCTGCCCCCACAGCAGAGTGACAGCCGGGACGGGCTGAGGGGAGACTCACAAAATTTTGCCCGCTCTGCTCTCCCGCTTTCTGCCCCCGGGGCCTCAGGTGGATGTTCGGGTTCTCCTGACTGAGTGGGGAGCCTCGGGCTCAGACACAGGACGTGGACTGTGGTAGACCATCTGTAGCCTCTCCCCGCAGGTAGGTTGGACACTCCGACCCGTTGAAGGCAGTGAAGTACGAGCAGCAGGTACCGGGGACCCCTTCCCAGCAGAGGTGACAGCTGCTGCTCCGGGCAGAAGCTCCATGAGCAGCAGGGTACGGCTGCTGGGCTGCCCTGAATCTCCGGTGTCCCAGGGGCAGTGTTAGGTTAGGTCCTGAGCTCATGTGAGCACAGGAATTCACCAGAAATCCTACAGAGCCCGTCCCAGGCGTGGCCATGGGTGGTGCGCCATGCAGCCCAGACAGCGCCGTCATATTCCAGCAGAAGTGACAGCTGCATTCCCAGGGGAGCCATGAATTGGTGCCCAAGTGGGTATGAAGGTGGCGGAGGCAGAGCCATCTGAGCACGAGGTCTGGATGCTTGCTGCCAGCCACCAACCTTTCCTGGGCTGCTGTGTGTGTGTGTGTGTGTGTGTGTGTGTGTGTGTTGCCGACTGAGACAGTGTTTGCCGGGGGGCGGGGGCGGGGGGCATGCCCACATCAATGTCCAGCACGAACCTGGGCAAGACATCTCTGGGCACCACAGTGGGAGGGGTGGGGCTGGACTGCGTTCACTCGAGTTCCCTTGGGGGCCTCAGAGGTCGGGCGAGTGTCCCCTGGGCTGAGCTGGTGAGAGCCCAAAGGGTACGTGTCGGGGGAGGGAGGGAGTGGGGGGAGGGAGGCACACTGACCTCCCCCCAGAGACATGTGGGGAGACTCCTCTAGGGCGTTTGAGAAGGGGTTATTGTGACATTTGGGAAAAAGCTACGCTAGGTGGGAGATGTTCCTTATTAACAATTGCCCATAAGGCAGATGGTTTTTCTTTTCTGGACTCAGTTTCCCCTGACCAGCACTCGAGCTGCTTGGGCTCGAGGCCCCTGAGATCACACAAGCCCACTGGCCAAGCCAGCGTGGGGCTCTGGCCGGATGGGCAGTGAGCTCGAGTCCGGGCGTAGGGCACTGGCCTGCGTCTCCAAAGCTGCCTGGGCGCCCGTGTCCCGGTCAGTGAAGGAGGGGGACTGCAGTCTGCCTTCCCAGAGTAAGCAGTTCAGTTTGAAACGTTCCATGATGGAATAAATACACGAACGCTGGAGTTCAAGTCCAGTAGATGTCTCTGCTGCTGGGCCTCCTAGAGCCTCGAACTCATGTTGCCGTGTGCCGGGACTCTTTGAGAGGGAGCGTGTGGTGCCCTCCGCCCCTGGCCCTGGCGTGTCCCACCTCCCACCAGGAGCATGGTGGGAAGCATGGCGTGTCTGTGCTGCTGGCTGGCCCCGCTGCTGGGTGGTGAGTGAGAGAGGCCAGGTGGCTTCGTCCCCTTGTTCCCTCTTGGCCCATGCCGTTTCCTGGGTGTGTGTCCTTCTCCCCAGAGATGGGCCAGAGCAGGCTTGGCTAGTCCTGGCCAGGCGCCAGCCAGGAGGGACCCCGGGACACTGCTAATGGCGCTCCGCTGGCGTGGGACAGGAGGGTGGCCCATCTGACTTGCAGGCAGCCCCTCCCCATGGCCACCGGAAAGACCCTAGAGACCTCATGGTGGCCCTGTTGGCTTCTCCCAGTCCTGCCTGCTCAGCCCTGGCCCCTCTGCCCCTACCTGCTGGACCCTCTGCCATGGCCTCTGGGACTGAAGGACCCTGAGCATTCTGAGTTTGGCTACACGGCTCCAAGGCTGGGGGCCCCCAGGATGTGGGATTCTGTGTGCCAATGACTAAATGGCTGTGTGTTCTTGTGGGTGACATTCCAGGGACACCATGTCAACCTTGCTAACCCCTGAGGACACTGAAGACATGCCGCCGGGACAGGATGCTGAAATCTGCCTGCTGAAGTCTGGAGAGCTGATGTAAGTGACAGGTCTCCGAGCAGGACTCCCCAGGCTGTCACTTTAGGGGAGGAGGAGCTGGAAGCACCCCAGAGGCTCTGACTTGGCACCAATGGTGGCTTCCTGTCGGTCCTTTTTTTTTTTTTTTTTTTTTTTTTTTTTTTTTTTTTCAGTACAATTTATGTAAGGTGGCTTCCCCCTTTATGTGTACGGTGCTTAGATTCTGACAAATAATACAGTGTAATCACCCATCTTCCTGTCAACCTCCGAGCCCAGCTGGCTGCACGTCCTAGTTCTGCCAGAGACGAGGGCGTCCCAGGTCCAGAACAGAATGGTGTCGCCCCCATGTGACCACAGTGAAGACCGAGAGTAGTTCCCTCACCCTCCGAGGCTCCCCGCGCCCCCATAGCCATCCCTTCCTCACGCCTGTACCCTGTGTGCTGCTTTTTTGAAAATAACTTTGTTTTGTTCTCTTCCTGTAAGAGCAGTACCTTTTCATTGTTAAAAAAAAAAAAAAAAGCAAAAAAGAAAAGAAAAGGGAGACAAGCAAACCGCTTCAATGTAGAGCCCTGCAGTTTTTAAAAATACATATGTACATCATTTTCTATACAAAGAAAATATTCTGCATCTTACTTCGTAGTCTTTTAAGACTTATGACTGCGTGAGTATTTTCACGTATCCTGTTCTTTCTCTCCTGGGTTGTGTCTAATGGCTGCATGATGGTTTAATAGTCGCTGAGTAGATTCACTCCCTCATTCACAGATACTGAGCACCTAGGAGGCAGCATGTATGGTCTGTTCCAGGTCTTTAGAGTATATCAGTGAGCAAAACAAAGATCCCTGTCCTCCTGTTTAGTTTATATTCCAGCAGGGGTGGACCATAGCTGTAAGTAAACAAGTGAATTACATTGTGCGTTACAAGGTGCTATGGCTCTGGAAAGGAAACAAAGTAGAGGGATCTTGAATAAAGTGGCACTAAGAAGGTAAGACCGTAGGGAGTTGCCGTGCAGCTCTATGAGGGAACAGCATTCAGGCAGAGGGAACAGTTGGTACAAAGGCCTTGAAGCAGAATGGTATCTGCCATGTTCAGGGAACAGGGAAACAGCCAGCGCAGCTGAAGCAGAGAGAGCGAAAGAAACTGAGTCAGAGAGGGAACGGGGCCCATGTCACATCAGGCCTTGTTGACCATTGTGAGGACTTTGGCTTTCAATCTGAGAGAAGGGGGAGCCCAAAAATGAGGTTTGGAACAGAACGATGACTTACTGTAATTTACATTTGAAAAAAGATCATTCTGGTTGCCATGTGGAGAATGACTATGGAGGGACAGGGCAGAGCAGGGAAACCAGTAGAATTTACATTTATGATGTGACTTCTGTAGACAGTGGACTCCTTTTATTTAAGATTATATATGAGGCATTCCTGGGTGGCTCAGTTGGTTCAACATCTGACTCTTGATTTCAGCTCAGGTCACAAACTCAAGGTAGTGAGCTCAAGCCCCACGTTGGGCTTCATGCTGGGCAAGGAGCCTACTTAATATTCCCTCTCCCTCTTTCCCTCCTCCCACCTCCTTCCCCACCCCACCTCACCCCATCCCCCGCTGCACTCATGTTCTCTGTCTCTCAAAAAAAAAAAAAAAAGATTATGTTCGAACAGAGATGGCAAACCCTTGATTTATTTTTATTAGCCTCTCTGGGGAGACTGAGGATCATCCTCCCAGTGAACAGATCAGATCTAGAAAGGTTAAAAAAAAAAAAAAAAGACTAGAAGCACAATCTAAGGGACTGGGTGCAAGGGGAGAATTCTGGAACATAAAATTATAAAATGGCCCAGCATCACTGGGGACTTCTGTCAGGATGACTGCTCACATGGCCACGCAGGAAGATTTCCATCTTACAAGAAAGACCTCTTTTCCAAAATAGACCCTTCTGCCTACTCTGAGATTCTTGAGAATTGTGAACACTGGGCAGGGCTTTTTGTACCGTAATCGCAAATGAAGCTTCAGTGAACACATGGGAAAACGTGATGTCGAACTAAATTTTCACAAAAGTGGAATGGTTTTTGTCAGGGCTGCTCTGTAGAGCATTTTGGGTTTTTTTCATCCTTGGCTACGCTTCTCATTAGCATAGTCCTGGAGAATATTTCCATCCATCTCCACAGCGTCGAAGGCAGACAGAACTCTCAGCCCCATGACTTACTTGCTGTGCAGTCTTGGGCGAGTTTCCTAACCTCTCTGAGCTTTAGTTTCCACTGCTACACGAAGGGAGACAGTAATAGATTTTGGCCGCAAAAGGCAGTTTGGTGTAGGGGACAGGTAGTGGCTTCAGATCCGACCTGGGTGGTCCCAGAACAAGTTTCTTAATCTGTTTGGATCTTGGCTTCCTCATGTGAGATGGGAACATTGAGTTGCTTGACCCAGCCGTGGAGCTGGCCCATGAAGCCTGCGAGCGGAGGACCTGGCAGGCCCGGGCCACCACCTTCCTTGTTCAGAGCTGAGGAGGTGGGACTTGCGGGAAGCCACACCACCGCCCAAGGCCGCGCTAGCATGCACTGTCCAGGAGGGGGCGCCGCTCAGCCAGGAACAGGCAGCTGCAGGGGGACGGCAGGTTCACTCCCCAGCGCATCCTCTGAGGCCCTCCTCACACCCGACAGCAGACGGGCAGAGGAGGAACCTCAGACTTACGAGGAGGTGAGCCCTGCAGCAGACAGGAAGCAAGGCAGGTACTGGAACCCATTTAAGAAAAGCCAGGATGCCCCTTGGAAACTTCCAGCAGGCACAGATTTCCACTGAAAAGAGGGACGGCCGAGAGGGCAGGAAGTTTCTAGTGATGGGTGTGCTTCCTGCCCATGCCAGTTAACATAGAGGGCAGCCTGGACCTGGAGAGAGGAGACGGCCAGCAGGGCAGCTGGAAGCTTCGGGAGGGCTCGTGAAAGCTAAAGCCTCTGTAACCGCTTCCCATGCGTCGGGGCACAGAGCACCTCAGGCCAGCCTTCACCTCCGGCTGCCTTTGGGGACGTGCCAGCCCCACGCAGGCAAGGATGGTCATCCCCATGTTTGACTTCTGTGTCCCCAGTGCCGGCCACCATGCCCAGTACCTGGTCAGCGCTCTCCGTGAATGGGAGCTACACATCCAGGCTTCTCCCGTAATCAAACACATCGGGCAATGTTCCCCCCACCTCTGAGCCGCAGATAAACTTTCCGGTGGGCTCAGGCACATTTCCTGTTTGATCAGGGCCCTCTCTGCATTTGGATTTTAGGATAAAACTACCTCTCACGGTAGAAGAGATCGCCAACTTCGGGGAGAGCAACAGGGAGCTGTTCGTGCGGTCCAGTACCTACAGTGTCATTCCCATCACCGTGGCCGAGGCAGGCCTCACCATCAGCTGGGTCTTCTCCTCCGACCCCAAGAGCATCTCCTTCAGCGTGGTCTTCCAGGAGGCAGAGGACACACCACTGGATCAGTGTAAGGTAAGCCAGCTCCCCGCGGGGGGCTTGGGCTGACCTTTCCCAGTGCAGGGCCGCAGCCAATCCTGCCTTCTGCTGGGCAGGCCTCACCTGGACTGTTTGGGCCACAGCCATGAGAAGGACACGTGGAGAAAGCAGGGGGACAGGCCCTCTGGGCTGCGTCCCACGGGGCAGGCAAAGCACCATAGCCAGCTTGAGGAGGGAAAGGCTTAGAGGCTGGACAGTGCCGGCTTCAGGTGTCTGAAGGCTTCTGTCTGACTCGGGGACAGATCACCGGAGGATATAGATGTGAGACCGAGTTTCAGGGTCATTTTGTTAACAGAGCCATGCAGAGCAAGAATGGGTCGCCGTGTCATGAGCTTGGGGTGTTTGGCCTCCCACCTCAGAGACACCTAGCTGTTGTGCACTGGGGCGGTGGGGCTCGAAGTCATGGTGGCAGATCCCAGTCCATAAAGTCCTAAGACAGTCTAAGCGTGGGATGCTGACGATGGCCTGCACTAGGGGGTCCCAGTCTTGGCTACATGTTAGAAACACCGACTCCCAAGGCCACAGCCACACCACTCCATCAGAGTCCCTGTGGCTGGGACACAGGCTCCCCCTAAGTGAGTCTGGTGAGCAACCAAGGTTGAGACCCATGGGCCTAGCTCAAGGGATTGGGATCCAGAGCAGAAAGGATGCGGTGGGATCCAGAGCCCAGAGCAGAAGGTTGAGCAGGATTTGGCAGGCGGCTGATTCAGTACAAGGGGAGGCAGAGCTCGTTTGGGTGGAAACTCGAGTCCCATTTGAATCAGCGTTGGTGAAAGGACTGGTGAGGCTAGCCGGGAGCTCAGGGTGGACATCAGGCTGCTGTACCGTGTAGAAATGTCCATGTTCCAGCAATGGCTAGAAGCAAGGTGGGGAGAACAACTTGAAGGCACATCATGGAAGGGGACTCCTGTGCAGTGTGCGTGAGAATATCCCTGATTCCCTCCGGTGTGTGAGCCGCCAGCTGCGGGGGGCTTGGGCGGGGGCCTTTGCCATGCCACCTGCCCACATGTGGCTGAGTCCTGGGCCTCTCCCCTTGCTCAGTCATTCATGGCCCTGGGAGATCCGTGTGGTTCCTACCAGGATTTGGGCCTCGGAGACCTGGAGGAGAAGCCTTCCTCTCCAGCCTTCAGAGGGCCTCTGGGGGTCAGGACTGCCAGTGTGTTTCTCAGAGTGGCCACCAGGGGGGCAGAAGGCGCCCATAGACAGGGCGAGTGAGCCCGGTGGTCAGGAGTGGTCTGCCTTCAGCCAGCCATGCGGTAGCTGTTTTTAGTGCCTGAGGAGCCCTGGATAGACATCAGCCTAGGAACCCGTTCCCAGAGCTACGTCCTCAGCCTCTGTCTGGGGGACTCCCCCGGGATCCCCTGACCAGCCTGGGTCTTACAGGCTTAACGTGCAGAGAAAGTTAACAGTGCTCAAGAGTGTGATTGTGGGGGTGTAGACACAGGGGCTTGCCTTCTGCTCAGTCACCTGCCAAACTCGGCCCTGGGCTCTGTTGGCACCTGTCAGAGCTAGGAAGAGAAGGGACAACGTGGCTCTGCCCTTGAAGAGAGAGCCCCCAGTGAACAGACGACCATGGTTCCAGATAGTGTCACGCTGAGGGTGGGCAGGCACCCTGGGGGGCAGCCTCAGGGGAGGAGGCGTTGGGCCAAACCAGGACATGTAGAGGGAGCTGCACGGATGAGGTCAGCCCCGTCCCCAACAGCACCCAGCAGACACTGCCCAGCCCCCCAGGGCCACCTCCTCTCCAGAATGCTTCCTTGGTCAAGGTCGTGCCTTGGCACTGAGATTAGAAGCTGGGAATTTGGGAAAACCCTTGACTGAAGAGATGGTCCATCCAGGACTTGAGGCTACGCATGTGCCAACCCTGTCCTGAAGCCTGGGGAACAGGACCCAGGCCCTGCCCTCTCTCTGGGCAGAGGACCCATGTTTGGCCAGAGAAACTCAACAGCCCACCTGGGGTCACAGAGAGTCAGAGGAGGAACCAGGACCGGGAGCAAGAACCTTAACTTTGTGGGTTTTTTTAGATAGCTTTTTTAAGATATAATTCATATACCAAATAATCGACCCATTTAAGCCATACAGTGTATTCACAGCGTTGTGTAACTGTTGCCACTCTAATTTTAGATCATTTTCATCATTCCCCCCCAAAGAAACTATCCCCATGAGCAGTCACTCTGCAACCCCCACCCCCCAGCAACCACCCCCCTCTTTGTCTGTGTAGCCTTTTGTGACTCACTTCTTCAATCCAGCATAGAAACCTCACTTTGCACCAGAGCCCCGGCCCATGGGAGCCCATCCAAGTATCCATAAAAGCAGCTTGGGCTGTCTTGCAGACACGTGGCATGAATGAGGGCTTGGCCGTGGAGGCCCTGGAGGCTGGTGGGAGGTACTCCCAGAGCTCACCCAACGGAGACCTGTCTCAAGTTTATTCTAGACCCCCCATCTTCTCCCCACCACCTCAGCTGCGTGAGCTTTGGCACCAGAGATGACCTCATAGATTTTGACCATGGTGAGAATACCAGAACTGAGATGAATGAAAAGTCTATGGTCTAGAATGTTCTAAAGAAATGAAGCACATTGTCTTAGACATACCCTCTTCAGAAAACAAGCCGTATAACTTGAGTCCTTTTAACTATAGGTGGGTTTGTGTTTGGTTTTGTTCTGTTTTGTTTTGTTTTTTCATGGCCTAGAAGATGGCCTACTGGGTGTTCCCCGTGCACTCGAAAAGCAGGTGTGTCTTGCCACAGTCAGGTGGCATGATCCATAAATGTCACTTGGGTTGAGTTAGTTGATACTGTTCTTCGAAGCTTCCATCTTCTTACTGAGTTCCTGTCTGTCATTCCATCAATTATTGAGGGGCATTGAAATATACAACGGGTAATTGTAAATTTACCTATTTCTCCTTGGAATCCTACCACTTTCAGCTTCATGTTTTTGAAGCTTTCATTAAGGGCATCAGTGTGAAGGGCTGGTCCATCTTCCTGATACATGAACACCTTTCTCATAGTTATCCCTGGCCACATCCCTTGATATAAAATTTATTTTGTCTGATAGTAGTCAATCCAGCTTTTTTTGGATTGGTGCTACCACAGTGTATCTTTTTAACATGCTTTTACTTTTAACCTATTTGTGTCTTTATATTTAAATTGTCTTTTCATGAGCATGATGTGGGTTGGGTCAGCCTGATCACCTATGCCTTTTATTTGGGATTATGGGCTGTTTATATTTAATGTGCTTATTGATTGGTTATCTCTTGGGAGAGTAAATCTTGGGTCTTCTCCCATGTCTCTGAAAATGTTTTTCCCTTTGCCTGGGACAGCCAGGCCTCTCTCGAACTACCTACCTCATCCAAGCTGAGCGTCCCCTCCTCCAGGATACCTGTCCTGACCCTGCGCCTCTCTCCCCTCCTCCTCCCAGTTCTCCCCTCACTACACGCTCACTGTTATAACTGAACGGTTTTTTCGTCTGCTGTCTCTGTTAAACCACAAGATCTTTGAGGGTAGAACCTTTTGTGGAAACTTAACGTCACGTTAGGAACCCTGTGGCCAGTGTGTAGGGTTTCCAGAAATGTGCCTCTGTATTCAAGCGTAAGTTGAAAAAGCCATCGCATCGTTAGAAGCATTTTGGATTCAGTCATTTTGTTCAGGATAAAAAAATGTTTAAAGGGAATAGATAATGGAATTTCACAAAGCTGTGTTTCTTAACTTTGTAAAGAATAAAAATGCTCACTTTTGGGGCAGCCCGCCACGCTAGGAGCTCCCAAGTTGCTCAGTGTTAGCCATGGTCTGCAAAGCCTCTGTGTGACCTTTCACGTGTAGTCAGCCTACGTGGGCAGCTGAAGGATGCTTTCTGAGACCAGACCCACTGGGGTATCGATCACTTCTAAAATCTTTCTGAGTTTCAGCTGGCTCTGTCTTATTTCCCATTTCCTCATTTCCTATCAGCCAGGCACCCGACCATATCTTTGGTTTTATACAGTGTCTTAGCTGGTCAGCAGGTAGCAGACGTTACCCTCGTGAGAAAGCCTGGCCATCCAGAGGACCAACCCACCCCCCCCCCACACACACACACACCTGGCCCCGTCCAGCGCTCACCCTGTGCTCGGCTTTGCCCCCCGACAGTGAGGCCCTTAGAACATGTCCTGAGAAAACAGCTATTTCCTGGAACTAATCTCTCATTCTTGGGGAAGGCAGAGGGTAAATAAGAGGCTGAGGCTGATGCCTGGAAAGATGAGAGGGCCTGCAGGGGGGCGGCAGGAGAGGCAGCCTGCTGGGGCCAAGTGAGAAGCCACGGGTGGGGCCGGGTCTGTTTAGGCCAGAGCGGGCAGGGCTCAGCGGCTTCACAAAACGCTTGTGAAGAGACGGGAGTGGGCAGGGGTTCCGCCTGTCCTGTGAAACACCCCTTACCCCGGACCGCACAAGGCCCAGCAGGAGCCAGACAAATAAGATTTCACCTCAAATACACCCTGGCTTCCTGAAGTCAGAAAAGGCCTGCTCTTCCAGGTGGTGGAACATTCTGGCATGGGCTGTGGTCAGAGGAGGCTGGGGACCACTCCTCTGGGGCGCTGACGAGTTCATGATTCTGAGTGAAATTCATGCCCACAGCCTCCTCCCCTACCCCAGGTCGTCAACAAATGCAGGGAATGTAGAAGGTCCCCCCCTAGTCTTGGGGCTGATCCTAGGTACCCCTCCTACTCCTGGGCTGATCCCAGAAATTAGGAGCCCACACACACTCCTAGGACTGACCCCAGGCATAGCCCCAACCCCAATCCTGGGGCTGATCCCAGCCCCAACCTTGCTCAGCTGCGACCTTAGACTGGAACTCTAGCCTCACTGGGCCTAGTTCCTTCCCCAAAATAAAGGGTCTGTCCAGAGGACCCATAGGCCCTCTCAGCTTCCGTGACCCTTGCTCTGATGTGCTCTCCCTCCCAGGTCCTTATCCCCACGACCCGGTGCAGCTCCCACAAGGAGAACATCCAGGGCCAGCTCAAGGTCCGCGCGCCGGGCATCTACATGCTCATCTTCGACAACACCTTTTCCAGGTAGGGCCGCCTCACCCGTCAGCATCCGGAAGAGTTCACCTGCCACCTGGCTGCGAGAACAGGGGTGGACGTTTGAAAGAGACTATTTAATTATCAGTAATTTATTATTAATAGTTTCTCTTTTTTTAGAGCCCTATACGGTGGTGGTCTAGTGTCTGCTACAGATTTATTGAGACACAGGCTAGTACTTACAGAGTCTTAGCACATGTCACGTGAGTCCTCGGCCCTCCACTCTCACTTAAGCCCCATGGCTCATCCATGTGATAGGAACCACTGTTCCCTTCATGGTGCCGCCAAGGGACTGAGGACCAGGGGCTAACACCTCCCAGGTCACACAACTGGTGGTGGTAGAGCCAGGTTGGAACCCAGAGGGCCTGCCTCCAGGCTCTGGATTTAACCAGTATGCCTTCCTGCCTCTCTCAGGCAGGAAGCTCAGCCCAAAGCTCAGCCCAAAGGAGGGGCTCAGTAGAAACAGTGGAAGGAAAGAAGGAAGAGAAGGCTAGGGTAGGGTAGGGTAGGGAAGGGGAAGGAAGGAAGGAAGGAAGGAAGGAAGGAAGGAAGGGAGGGTAGGTGAGGGGATGGGTGCGTGGGTAGGTGGATAGATGGGTGGATGGGTGGGCAGACAAGCAAGAAATGAAGGCAGGACTAGAGCGGTGTGAGGGAGGCCCTAGGTCTTCTTGTCATGGCAGCAGGAGCATGGTGTACTGTCTTGGGGAAGCACTGCATCGAAGCCCCAGATACAGGTCCGGGAGTGAAGGGCTGGGGGGACAGGAAGTTGGGAATGAAGACAGACAGGCTGGAGGGGAAGCCGAGGAAGGAAGCTGGAGAGAGGAACCCATTGGTTGAGATCTGCCGGGAGCCTGGGCCCCCACTTCATGGACACATGAGACGGGGCGGTTAAGGTTGCAGGGACCCATCCCTTGGGTGAAGATACACCCAAGTCTTCTGGCTTCAGCATAAGCCCTTTGTTGGGGCTGCCTTTTTTAGGAGCCCTGCCTGACCAGCACCCAGCCACATCCTCCCTGTGTGGGGCCCTGAGCTAGCGCCCACATCCCCCCACACGGGGCACTTGGCTTTAGGCAGAGTAACTGGCTGGGGTGCTCTAGGGGAAAGCTGTGCCATCCCCCTTAGCACCTCCCGGCCTTGAACACCTAGGGATTGTGGCCAAGGCCATCTGCCAAAGGACGGGCTGAGAGAAGGAGCTTCCCACTTTCCCCCTCTCCCGCTCCTCCCCTGCATATCCCCATGAGCACAAACGTACCTTGAGTTTGCTAGACTCGTGGGGCACAGGCCCAGGTATCCAGAGAGCTGCCCTCAGAGCTCCAAAGGCCCCAGAGCCCTGTCTCTGCAGAGGCAGTGAGCACTGTCACCACATCACCGAGATTCCCGGTGGGCTGTCGGAGAGGCCGAGGGGCGGCGCATTCAGGGCAGAACGCAGTCCCATGCCCCAGGCAGGCCCCTAGTTCCCACCAGAGGCAGCCACGGTACTGTGACCCACCCCGGCCTTACTCCGCGCTGGAGATTTCTAAACCATGGATGCCAAGATGGATTTTGGTGCCCAGTGGGGCTGGGATCCATACTCGCCTCCTCAACCTCATTGCAGAGTCCACTCCCTGCGCCGCTCCCCTACAGCCCCCATGTCCCCCCACAGCTTCCGAGTAGGTGTTTGTGTGTTTGTGTACCAAACCCCAGGGAAGGCTCCCCAGACCCATGCCTGGGGAGAGCTCTGCTGGACAGACAGGAGACGGGGCGAGGGGCCCAGGTCTCTGCTCCCCCAAAAGGCTCCCCGACCAGCCCACAGGCACGCAACCCCCACACACGCCCAGCCAGGCCCCAGCAGCCACCGCTGCCCCCCGGCTTTCGGCACTCCCAGTGACACCCTCCTTTTCCACTTCTGTTTCCTCAGGTTTGTCTCCAAGAAAGTGTTTTATCACTTGACGGTTGACAGGCCTGTGATCTACGATGGAAGTGACTTCCCGTAGCCTCAAGCACCTGGATTCTAGATTCTGATAGTTTCACTTTATCCACAGGAAACACTACTCTTGCTCACCTGTCACATAAAGCACTTAAAAAAAAAAAAAAAAAAAAAGGCAACGGCTCCGTATGTGACAATGTGTGACTCTGGGAGACAGGCCTCCAGCCACCCCTCAGTGCTACACTGTCTGGAGCTCATGTACTCGGCACTGTGCGCCGTCACTCTTAGCCCCCGTGGCTTTTAAGGGCTCAAGCAACATTTCCCAACTGTCCTCACACCCAAAGGGACACTCTGCCAAAGGTTTAAACACTCAGGAACCTTCAGTCTCTCCCGGAGCCACGCTGGTTCCGGGCCTTCCGTGGAGAATTGCACAGGCCCACGTCAGTGATCCCAGCTTCTGCCCGTGGAGGGAAATGCCGCACTCTGCCCAGCGGGGGCCCAGGGACCCTGGGTGTCCACGAGCCAGGATGACCTGGCCAGACCCTGGGAGTCCTCAGGCTTCGAGGCCCTCTTCCTGGGCAGAGGAGGCCACCGGGCCATCAGGAGAGTCAGGGCGCCTGAGGCGGGGGGAGGGGGACTGTCCCAAAGCCCCCACCAGCCTCTTCCATCAGGCCTCTGTCCTCTCCTGCCACACTAAATTTAGGATTACTCCAAAGCACAGCAACTCCAGAGGGGCCTCTAGGTGCACTTTCTTCCCGGCCCTTCTGTCTGGGACGTCCTGTCCTCACACAAAGCCCTTCTCTCGGGCAGGCCCCTCAGTAGTTGAAAACATCGGCCTAGAAATCAGAACCGAAGATGTTGGGGAAACCGAAGCCACCACACGGAGGACATGTCCTGCAGCAGCTGTCTGCGCGGACGGCGACACCGTGACCACAAGGCAGCCCCGAGTGTGGCCCTTAGGACTCACTACTGAGCTCCTGGGCTGTCCCTGTAAAATAAGAGCTGCTGCCTTGTCCGCAGACATGATTACTAATGACCATAATCAGGGTAAGAACCACTTCCAGACATCGGGGCCTTCTCAGCAGAAGTCTTCGGTGACTCCAATACAACAGGCATAATTCATGGATCTGCTTTGAGTTCACTTCTTGGTCCCCACTCCCCACCTGTCTGTTCCCTGGCACCCCGTTTGCCCACTTCCTGTTGTCTGTGGCCCTTCTCCACTCCCACCGTAGGGAGCTCACTTTCCATGGCCTCTTGGGGCCAGAGCCCGAAGTCAGGGCTCAGACACTTCACAGGTGAGAGGCCATCTGATGACTGGGCCCACGTCGGCCAGGGATGAGGGAGCGCACCGGCAGGGTGTCTGGGGATCTGAGAGCTGGGCCCAGCCTGTCCCCCAGCTGGTCTCTGGTGACCAGTCAAGTCACACCACATGGAAGCTTCATTCTGTCCCCCACAGCCCTGGTCGGGCTGATGTTGAGAGCTCCAGTACAGGTCAGGGCCCCCAGGCCAGGTCCAGCACAGATGCCGCAGCCACCACCCAGCAGAGGCGACTCATGGGGCAGGGGTGGGGGGAAGTAACCTCCATGATGAGCTCAGAGCTTTCCCTCAGATAGGGGGCTTGGCCACTTGCAGTCAGCTTAGGCAGAGTGAGGGAGGGGGTGGTGAACAGAACATTCCAGAGAGATCATCGGTGAGAGAAGCCGAACCTCTCATGCTCGTTCCTTAGCGCAACCAGCCACTTCTGGCAGAAAACCACCAGGGTCCTTGCTTCTCCCAGTGGCCAAGTCCTTGACTGTGCTCAGCACCGGGCAGTAAGCAGCCAGGCTCCCAGAGACCCCTGGCCTCACGCTTGTCCTCACAGGTGTGCCACACGGCCTGAGGATTGTTCCAGAGCAAGTTATCCCGCCTTGGAACCCACCCTCTCCTCTAGGAAGGGTAATTGGGATGCATGGTTTACCACAAGAAGGAAACTAGCAGAAGAGAACCCAAAGCAGTCTGGGGTCTTGTTTTGAAAGCTTTCCCAGGATGCCATGGAGACCGGCCAGCTGATGGTGTCACCACCATCCTGTGCAGCTAACTAACTGCTCCTGAGTTTCCTGCGAAAGGCCTGGAACATTCCATCCAAGCTCCCCGGTGATCCTCTGTCACTCAGCTCAGCAGGGGACCAACTACAGCTTAAAAACCACTTGGCTCTTGCACTGGCCCAGAGCCACTCCTCCAAAGAGCAGGGGCCCCTCGTGGTGTGTACCCCCTGGAACGCTGACTACAGTCATTCAGAGGACTGCCCGCTCCCCCAGCAGTCACTTTCTGACTCCACAGCCTATTTATTTTCATGCTGGACAGACTCTTTTTCCCTCAGTACTTTGCCATGCTTGCTCAGGTTTGCTGTGCATTATGCAACTAGAGAACGTGGTGGCCTATTTCGGCATGATTCGTACGAATAGCTTTATTTTTATCTTAAACAGGTTCCCAGCTTCACTGAGGTATTTTGGGGTTGGGACACTTATGTAAAAAAATGCAGATGACAATGAACTATTAAAGGCAGTAGCCCCAGCCAGTAGACGGAATTATACCAGAAATCATCAATGGGACCCTAGATCACTATACAATACAAAACAAAACAACAAAGCAAAACTCCAGCAGCCCCCGATGGCCCAGCTCTCGAATAACAGCCGCTCACTTTATAGCACTGATCCTGCTGCCTTGTTCACCTCTGCCTCAGGAGCCACTAATCAACCTTGCCCGAGAACGTGGCTGGAGCCTGCTGTACTCCAGGTCAACTAGATCAAGAAGGAATCTAGAACTGAAAAGCCCTCCAGGGTTTGAAAAGTAGAAAAGGAAAAGCCACATAATGTAACTAAAAAATCAAGGGGATGGTTTTTCTGAAATTCTTAAATTCTACACTCTCTGGGTGGGTGAGCCATTCTAGACTCAAATGGAAGGAAATCCCAATGGGGTGGGGGAGACGTCTCAGAGTCTGTGCTTTACAGGATACTGGTTAGATAGATGTCTGCTGATTTATAAGTTTTTTTTAGGAGTTTCACTTTTTAAAGTCCACCTTCGTAACTACAAATGAGATCCCTATCCCTGGCCCCGAGGGGTTGAAAGGAAAGCAGAGAGAAGTGTCCATGATTCAGAGAACCAGGGGTCACCTTGCTGAGACCAGTGAGCCAGTCAGTCATGTTTACAAAACACTTAGCAAAAGACGCTTCTTAGTGGAAACCTGGAGTTTTTTTCATTGTATTGTGATTCTTCCGAGGAGAAGGGAAAGACTGAATTAATCATGCCTTTTCCCTCCTAATCACTTTTTAAAAATAATAGTCTAGATTTCAGGAGACATGGCCGATGAACAGGCTTCATTAGAACCTCATGGTGAATGTTCTCCAGAGATGCTCCTGCCTCTGGGGGGCCGCCGAGCAACATCCATGCCTCCCTTGGGCGATTTCCGAATCAGAATCGCACTTTCGTTGACGAATCCTGTTCTCAAGGCCTTAGGGGATAGGGGGTCTAGGGACCCGTTGCATTCTTACCTGCCAAAGAATTACCCAGAAGCACATCAAATGCCAACACCCACCTGCGCAGTGGGGGTGAGAAACTTTTGTATCCCAAGACATATTCCTTTATAAAGCATCTGCTGCACCGTTTGGAACAGTTTTATTTTTAACCTCAGGATTTAAATAAAGCAAACACTCTGACATTAGGAGTAGCCTTGTCTTTAATTCCACTGGGACGTAAGGCCCATTGATCAAGTCACCCAGGCCTGGGGTGCCTGGGGGGCTCAGTCGTTAAGCATCTGCCTTCGCCTCAGGTCATGATCCTGGGGTCCTGGGATCGAGTCCCACATCGCTGAGCGGGGAGCCTGCTTCTCCCTCTGCCTCTGCCTTCCCCACCCCCTGCTCGTTCTCTCCCTCTCTCTTTCCCTCCCCCCTCCCCACTCTCAATCAAATAAATAGAATCTCTTTATTTAAAAAAAAAAAATTAGACCAGACTCAGAGTTGAGTTGCCCTGCCAAGACAGAGCATCAGCTTGTACTCTGGATTCTTGGAAGGGCTCAAGCCAGGAGATACTCAGAGGTTGCCATGTGGCCTGGGATCTGGATCCTTCCCCGTCTACCCTGAGGTCAGTGTTCAGACCCACTGGAGCCAAGGTATCATCATCATTCCAACCTACTGCCCTCCACACCTGGCTCTCCTGGGCTGCTCACAGAACGCTGTGAGCAAGGAGCACACTGCTGACCTACCAGAACAGTGAGGTCAGGGGGAAGGTCATGGACTTCCTCAAACCACCATCAGTCGATCTGTGGTACAAGGCTCAACAAGACCACCGGGCCAAGGCAGCCAGCAGAGGAAGGAGTCACATTCCTGCTGCAACTTAGCTACTCGATCTGGGTCAGCAGAGACCAAACACAGACCCAGAGGGGCATGACGCAGTCACTCCTGGACCAGTCTGCCTGAGCTCAGCCTAGACGGTCCATCCACACTCACCCTACACCCTGCATCCAGGGATGACAGGGACTCCTTCCCTCGAGTGCCTCCAGCCCCACAGAACACCCCCAGTCCCCCTTCCATCTCACTTCCTCCTCCCTCTGTCTCCCTGTGCCCAGATTCTCGTGTGGCCTCTTCTTGAATCAGTCAGGCAGGAAGAAGGCAAGGACCATGTTTCCTTCTTCATCTCCTTCTCTTCCCTCACCCCCACTGCGTGGAGTACCACGCCAGACACAGACGTGCTCAACAGTTATGGAATCAGTGAGGATACTGGTCAGTCCCCATGCTGGGTCAGCTATAAGGCCGCCAATAGTCCCATTGGCCAACTTGGCCAGGCACAGAAGTTCCCAAAACTCACATGGCAGAGAAGGGCAAAGGGCAAGCCTGCAGGGGGTGATGCGAGGAGGATGGAGGGGAGAGATCTCTTGATCCTGCCCCTCCCCCTCCCCCGTACCCCGCTCACGTACTAATGATGCCCTCTAGTCGAGCCTCTTCCTGTCCAGTGAGCCAGTTGAAGTAATGGAAGATTGGATTATCCAGGGCCCGGAACAAAGCAACTGGAGCTCCTTAGTAGCCCAACGGTCCTGCCAGAGACTGGTGGCCATGCGGGCTGGAGGCTGGAACAGGAACCAACAGAGACCCTCATGGCTGAGTGTGCTGCACTGAGGGCTGGGACCTGGGGGCCTCCGTGTCAAAGCCCCCACTGCACCCCACCCCATTGGCCAAACCACGGAGTGACCAGAGATGACCAAAGTCTGCTCCAGGCTCTCCAGGCCCCACATTCAATGCCAAGAATCCGGGCCCAGCCCAGTGTCTGCAGGCTCCGGGGTCCTGGGACGCGCCTGCATCTCCTGGCCATGCTGCCCAGCGGGGCTGAAGGCTGTAGAGGTTCCCCAGGGGACCCAGAAGGAAACTCTTGGCAGGTCAGCCCTTTCGGTTTGAGGATGCGTGGGAAAAATCTGGTGAGAGGAGCTTGCCACCCACACACCTGAAAAGCAAAGAGATGGGTAAAACCTGTCACCCAAGATGAGCAAATGGACTTTTCTTTTGAGAGAGCAGTTGAAGTCAAAGCCATCAGAAACCAGGGGGTGAGCACAGCTATTATGAAAGCCATTCAAAGTGGGTTAGGGTTGACAGAAAGGTCAGCCTTCTACGTTTCCCACACCAGTGGTTTCTGAAGGATGGTGAAGCTAAGCACGAGTGCGATCGCCAACCTCTAGCCTTTGATGTCTCCCCCTGTCCCTCCCCCGTCCTCTCACTCTTGAGAAGCGGAGGGAGAAGGGGGCCTGGTGTGGCTTCCTCCTACCTCCTGGCACAGACTGACTGCGGTTGCCTGTGACGGGGCTGCCCCCCCCCCCCCGAAGCCTGGAATCGACTGTCCTCTTAGCTCAAAAACAAGCAGAGGGAGTCAGGCGTCAGCAAACCTGACACGTGTGAGTGTCCTCACTGAAAGGAAGGCCTCGGCGCCAGACCAGGTTTGGTTTGGGGCCCAGGGCTCCCTAGAGTCATCAAAGAGAAGGTGATGTCAGGTCGGGGGGTTGGAAGGGGGCGTCCCCAGCTTTCTGCTCCCAAGGAGGTCTCTGAGTGAGCCTAGAGGAGAGAAGGAACCTTCCCGGGGCGTCGGGAATGGCCATGGGCCAGGTCAGTGAGGCAGGCACTGTCTTCTCCCCCAGGAGGAAGGAAGGGGGTGAGGGAGGTGGGGGGGGGGGCAGAGGTTAGGAGAGCAAAGAATCGGGGAGGAAAGAAGGATGCGTGGGAGGGGCCTTCCCGGAGGCCTCAGGGAGGGCCCGGCAGGAGTCTGGGTTAGCAGAAGTCCCCTTTCTCATCCGAGGAAAGGTACCATGTGGAAAACAGCAGCATCCATGTGGCCAAAGCCAACCAGCACATCCAGTGAAGCAGCACTTTAGTGGAAGCAAAACCCGGACGGTTTACCAAACACAGAAGGCAGTGGCTGCAGACATGGCAAAGGTCGTTGTCGGGCCTGTACCTCTGGCTCAGGGTTGGCCTCAGGACTTCCCACGTTCTCACAGAAAGGTCCTGAGGCAGGGCAGCCGCCACTATCCCCCTCCCCCACCCCCACCACAAGGCCTCTGCATAAGAGACACATCCATGTGGGGGGCCAAAGGTCTTTGTAGAGAGGGCCCTCCTCTGGGGCCCACCCCCCCAGAACTGCAGGGTGTTCTCAGAGAGAGGATCACACGTTCACACCCATCTCAAGTCCGGTTCATCAGGCTGCTTCCCTCACAAGTCACTGAGCAGGTCCTTGAGGGTCGCTGCCGTGTCACCGCTCTGGTTAGACCTTGAGGAAAGGCGTAAACCAAGCTCATGGGTCCGTCCCCAGATTTGATTCCACCAGGGACCCCTAAATCATGGAACCAGGACTTCTCCCTCCGCCCACTGGGCCAAGCGCTAGGGGTGAGGATGGGAGAGGCAGAGGTGGAGATTTCGTTCTTGGAGAAGAAGCTGCTTCTCCACCAATACCTGGAAGGAAACTGTGCTGAGGTCAGAGCCTTCCGTGACCACGATTTCGCTCATGCCTTGCGTCTGTCTCCAAGGACATAGTGCTAACTGCCAGATCATTTCTAAACGGAAAAACATTCCCTTCCCCAAATCCAAAGTGGCCCCCCTCCTGCCTAAAATGTAAGGATTACAGGAAGAAATAGGAGTTCGGTACCGATGGATGCATGTTGGAGGAGATCAGACCAAACATGGGCTCTTCACCGGGCCCATCCCCAGAATTCAGAAGGCCCATGAACATGGATGGGGTGGGGAAATGCCACCTGTCTTAGAACTAAAATATAGCTCTTCCCTCCACTGTGAATACAAAGACCGTGTCACCTAGTATATGTCAGAAAGAACTGTGATTTTGTCACCAGTGAAATGGACAGATATTTTCCTACCAAACGAGAGAGCTATGACTCTCAAAATGTCATCACCACTCTGAAACGAAGGTTGTCATTAGACCTGCTGGTAAAGCCTACGTGATGCATTAATAATAAAAGGCATGTGCGGGGCGCCTGGGTGGCTCAGTGGGTTAAAGCCTCTGCCTTCGGCTCAGGTCATGATCTCAGGGTCCTGGAACTAGCCCTGCATCAGGCTCTCTGCTCAGCAGGGAGCCTGCTTCCTCCTCTCTCTCTGCCTGCCTGTCTGCCTACTTGTGATCTCTGTCAAATAAATTTTTTTTAAAAATTAAAAATAAAAAAAATTTTAAATTAAAAAAAAAGGCACGTATGTTACTAGTTCATACATTTGTTCAAATTTTTAGAGAATTGTATCTCAACTGACGTTTTCTTTGTAATCCTATATGTTTTATTTTATTCATTTTACAACATTCTGAGAAGGGGGCAATTGGCTTTATCAGATGCCCAAGGAGTACATGAGGGGGGAAAAAATGTTAAGGAACTGGAAGGTCTTTGTGCAAAAAAAAGAGGCAGATCAGCTCATCACAGCACTGGGCTGTTAGTAATCATCGGCAGGAAATACAGTCAATTTCACAGGCTCTGGCCATATGTCACCCTGAGACCCGGGGGGGGGGGGGGGGGGGGGGGCGCTGGGAAGACTGAACCATTTATAGAGCTTGTCACAGCCACCGCACTGTGCTGAGATGGCTGTGGGAGCGGTTTTCTCTAAACCCATTTCATTTTACCAGAATGTAGATTATCCAGTGATTAAAAAAAAAGAAAAAATACCTCTTCCCTAAAGCAGGGTTTGCTGTGGCAGTCCTTGACCTTCACACCCTAACTGGGCACCGTCCTCCGCACAAAGGGCTAGATGGGTTATTTACTCTCACGATAATTCTGCATAACAAGAAACCTCCAAACCAGTGGCCTAGACCCGAAGCCCTTTGTAGCTTCCCAGACCTGCAGGTTGACCCAGGCGTTCTTGGGGACTGACGTGTGCCGACTGCTGAGGTCAGCAGCCCATCATCTGAGCAGTCCCTGTCTGGCGGTCGGCTGGCTGTGGTCTGGTGGTGGGTGGGCTCCCTCTCGCGTCTGTGAGGTGGTGGGTGCAGGAGGGGCGAGGGGGGTGCCGGCTGGCCTACGGTGGCCTTGGCCAGGGGACTGTGGCCTGCTCCTCATGGTCTCCCCCACCCCCAGCAGGATGGCCAGGCTGGTTCAGGTGAGGACTGGGCAGGTTTCCAGAACAGCCAAGGCACATGCACAGCCTCATGCTCTCTCAGAACTGTCACTTAGACTGTAGGCTGTAGACCAGAGCAAGCAGGGAGGCCAGCCCAGATTTGAGACGTGGGAAGAGAGACCGCTCTCAATGGGAGCATGGCAAGGTGGTGCGGGGACCACAGGGGGCAGAGGCCACCTCGGAGCCTGGTGATCTGTCCTTGTAACCCGGTCCCACCTCCCTCGGGAAAACACTTGCCTTCTCCTCCAGACACGCCCAACCACATACACCACGCCATGCTTGGGACTCTCTGTGGACACATCATCTACGACAGCAACAGCAAGGAAGATGGTGTCACAGGGGGTGGGGGTGGCTGGAAGGAGCGCATGCCCGCACACCAGAAGATGACGCAGGGCACGGTGTTGTCCATGTTTCTGAAAGAGGACACTGGACACTTCACAGTGGCTCCCCCTGGAAATGGGGTTGGGGGATCTGTCCAGGCTTTGGGGGTGGTACCAGGGTAGATCTTCTATACCATAGAGTTATTTTTATTATTCTTTTATTCATTTTATTACATGAAGGCATCTTCCTTTGGCTCGGGTCATGATCCCAGGGTCCTGGGATCAAGTCCTGCATTGGGCTCCTTGCTCAGTAGGGAGTCTGCTTCTCCCTCTCCCTCTGCCTGCCATCCCGCCACTTGTGCTCTCTGACAAATAAATAAAGAGAATCTTTAAAATTTGAAAACAAATTCACATCAACTCATGGTTGTCTCAATTTCCCTACTGAACAACCAAATGCCCAGTTCCTATGAACTCAAGTCACCACAACGTTGTTAAATTAATGTTTCTCTATTACCCCGAGGGGCAACAACTCAACAGTAAGCGTGACTGCATGAAGCCAGGAGTGGAGGGCCCAGGATGAAATCGAAGCCTGGGCAGGGCTCTTGCTCCCCTGCCCACGGTCACCCTACACTCCTGACTCAGGGTCTCTGCAGCAAGAAAGCCACGCCTGGATTCCAATGTGTGACCTGACCCCTGGGACGGAAGTGCCTGGCCTCCAGTGGGGGAGACAGTATAACAGAGCACCTAGAGGTCAGATTCCAGTATCAGGAAACCATGAATGCATTCTGGCTGCCACGACCTCCTAGCTATGGCTTCAGGCAAGGGAGGGAGTCGCTCCGTGCCTCAGTTTCTCCACCTGTTAAGTGGGAGATGTAACAGTAGCTACTTCATAAGGATGCTGTGGAGACCACATAAGATCAGAAAAGGGCCTTTCGGGGGCACCTGGCTGGCTCTGTCGGTGGAGCAGGTGATGCTCGATCTCGGAGCTCATTCTTGAGGGAAAATCCAGCCGGTGTGCCTCCATCTGCTCACAGAGATTTCTCGCTTAGCCTGCGGTCCCAGGACTGCAGGTAAATGTCAAACGTGGAGGGAACTCATGAAGAGTCAAATGGAGAGACACATTTCCGTGTCTTTTGTAGGTTTTTATAATAGAAAAAGCCAAAGAAAGACATTGGAGGGGACCTTAGCTAGGGAGGTATCTGCACAAGAAAATAGAAAGGATGAGAGAAACACTCCCAGTCCCAGGAGGGCACAGGCACTGACCTGACCTGCAACAGGGGGAACAGACGGGGTGGCAGAGAAAGAGACCGCCCTGCAGGAGCACCGTGGGAGCTCGGATGTGACCACGCCCACACTCTACAGCCTGGTATTCATCGATGATGTGTAGCAAACAAGTTGCCAAAGAAGGAGATTCCTTTTGAGCATCTAAAATGTGTGAGACTAGGGCCATATTGTCTCCCTTTCTTCAAAGTCGTGTAGAGCTCCTTGACCAGAGTGTGGAAGGAAGAGGACAAGCCCAGCCCAGCGCGAGACAAAGGTCCTCACGCACCAGAACCGGGGTATAGGGGGAGGAGGGGGACACTTTGCTCATCCCATGACCTGGCCTCATGGGAAGCTTCAGTGTATGAGGCCAAGTCAGGATTGGGATGCCAAGCCACCGTTCAAAGATTACAAACACCAAAGAGCCATCTGGACACACGGAGCAGCTTTTCATTTATTGGAGCAGGAAGTCGGTGTCCAAAGGTTTCATGCCTCATGACAGCCTTCCCAGGGCCTTGAAGCCCATGGTAGACCCGCTGCCCATCACCACCACACTACAGCGGTGACGGCCTCCAGAGAAGGGCCACCAGAGCAACGGTAGGAGCCCTCCGGGGCTGGTGGCTTCCTTGCGCAGAACTATTTGTAACAATGGCTGTGGCCAAAAGGAAGACATTATAAGCACACACCTGTCCCACAGGAGCCAACAGGCAGCCACCCGAGCCCCTCGCCAGGCCACAGGAAGCCACTGTGTCCAGTCCCGCTCTAGCCGGCCCGCCCTTGACCACCCGTTCCTGTCAGGCTGCCCGTAGGGAACAAGATGCCATTACTACCCTAAGGACATAAAGGCATGTTGCTCAAGGTTGCCAAGCTCTCTTTTCTTCAAAGTTCTCTGGCAGCCAAGGTCTGACGTAGGAACTACACATTTGAGAAATGACCACTTTTAAATTTTAACAAGGTTACCAGTTCAACATAGTGTATCTGCCTCACGCAAGCCAGTGTGTGTGGGGTGAGGGTTTTGGCCCCTGCAGTGGGTCCAGAACACACACAGAGATGCTCGTTCAGAGGCCGCCCAGGGCAGCTGCCGTGGGCAGCTTGTCCCCACAACGATCTGCAAACCAGTCCGTCAGCCGTACGAGGCCTCTTCACGCGTCTCAGCCAAGGGACGGCACCTGACAGAGCCTTGCATGGTGTCCTCTGTATCTGAGTCCACATGGTACTTGCCTCTTCCATATTGCCAGAAGGTTAGCATCTTGAGGGAACGGGCTATCGCGGATCTCTTATCGCCTCGGTGAGGAGAGAGGGTCCGGCTCACAGTATACACACCAGTGTTTGCCCAACGAACGAATGTTCCACAGGCCTGAAAGACAGCCCCAACAGAACGAATCTCCAGTCATCCGAGGGGACTATGTCAAAACAACCACCCCGCTGGAATGCACCTGCTGTGATGGGGGACTTAGAATTAGTTGTTTTTTTTTTAATTTTTTGGTAGAAAAAAAAAAGACAATTTCTTTTTTGATCATGAAAACACACCATCTTTCATTCAGTTTCTTGATTTTTTTTTCCATTTATGAAGTTCTCGTCAACCGCAATTTGATACAATAACCCTCTTTTATCTTTATTTCAAGAAGTACTCACACGGCATATTTTCTGGAAATGTCCGGTGAGCCACGGTTCT
Organism: Mellivora capensis; assembly: GCA_004024625.1. Taxonomy (NCBI): domain Eukaryota; kingdom Metazoa; phylum Chordata; class Mammalia; order Carnivora; family Mustelidae; genus Mellivora; species Mellivora capensis. The sequence continues at coordinate 226,211 of PISX010000543.1, forward strand.
TCATAGGTTTCCCCATGTTGGGTCTTCCAATGTTTTTTATCTTAGGATAAATCTGCTACCAAAACCTAGATTCATCTGAATGTAAAATGGTTCTGTTTATGCAATCATTCAAAAACCAAGATAATTTGCCGTAAAAAGTACTTAAAATCTTCACCGTGGGGTTCAATGGCAGCCCGTCTAATCCCAGGTTGGAGCTCTGTTAGGTCTGGGACAGTAGGGACAGTCATGTCCTAAAGGAAGCCCTGGGAAGCAGGCACGACCATTGTGAGTTGGGGGCTACCCAGGGTTTGTCGTTCTCAGGGTATTTGTTCTCTCTAGCATTTTGTTTTGTTCTGTTTTGTTTTGTTTTTCCCAACTAATGTGCATTGGTCAAAAACACACGACCTCTCAACTCATAAAAAATACCCATTCTGATGTGTCTTAAATAACTCCAGGCTGAGTGTAGACCTAGGAGGCACGATCAGGGCTCAGCCCCTTCCCCCTCCACCCCTCCCCACGTCCTCAGCTCCCCCGCGGCCCCCGTGACACATGATAGAGAAGTGCAGTATTGGAAGGGCACTGAATGGAAATGCCAACCCCAGTCATGTTCTTTCCATCTCGTGGCACCACGTTATTCAGGTGTGTCCCGTGCTTGTTGCTTATTCTCCTGAGTTCCTTAAAAGCCACCTGGGGTCTCCTGGAAATGGTAGCCGAGCAATGGCTCTGTCCATACACTGGCCTTGGGGACATCACCCTCCCCTCGACTGTAAGTGGTGTTTGTTACACAGGGGCCCATGTCATTGTGCTGGTCCCAGACAGATGCTTACTTATCCCCAACTGCCCACACATAGGACGGGTTAGCAAAGCCTGTGCGTTACTTCCCCTTTTGTGCTCCCTCTACTGCTTGGACAGGGAGGAGAAGGAGGATGTGGCAGAGTCCAGGGCATCTGTGCCCCCCTTGGAAGTCACTCTTGGGACTGAAACCCCAGCGATGCCTCCTTGAGACCAAGTGTCAAAACCCAGTTCTCTGTGTCCCCCTCGAATAGTCCCCCTTGGAAATTCCACTGGACTGATTGGGACAAACCTGGCAAATAAGCTTGGCCAGAGAAGAGATAAAAAACAGGCACCCAGGGACCCCTGGGTGGCTCAGTCAGTTAAGCATCTGCCTTTGGCTCAGGTCATGATCCTGGGGTCCTGGGATCGAGCCTGAATTGGACTCCTTGCTCTGCAGGAAGTCGTCTTCTCCCTTTGTCTGCTGCTCACCCTGCTTGTACTAACTCTCTCTCTCTCTCTCTCCCTCTCTTTTCTCTGTCAAATAAATAAATAAAACCTTTTTAAAAAGCACCCAAAGAGAAGTGTGGGTAGGGTAGGGTAACTGGGGGATAGGCATTAAGAAGGACACTTGTGATGAGCACTGAGCATTGTAGGCACGTGATGAGTGGATTCTGGCCCTGAAACAATACACTACATGTTAACTAAGTTGAATTATTTTTTTTTAAGGATTTATTTACTTGGGGGGGGGGGGAGCAGAGGGAGAGGGAGAGAGAGAATCCCAAGTGGACTTCCCCACCAAGCAGGGAGCCCCCTGCAGGCTTTGATCTCACTACCCTGAGATCATAACCCGAGCCAAAATCGAGAGTCAGATACTTAACTGACTGAGTCACCCAGGCGCCCCTAATGACCTTGAATTTATAAAAAGTGAAAAGAAAACAAAAACAAAAACAAAACAAAACACAACCTGCAATCCAGATGGCTGTAAAGTGTTTCAGAGATTTTATTTCCTTATCCTGATCTGTTCTTCATACTCTAATGTGGCTATGGGACCTCTCATGGGGCACTTCTAAAATACAGAAATGACAAAGAAAGTGACCGGTAATGAGTATTTTACACAGTCATCAAAAGGCACTTTTTCTGGCATATAAAACATTTTCACAGGTGAGGGCCAGATAGAAGACGCAAAGCAAAAGTGAACTGCATTACTTTTTTTTTTCAGCCTCATCTCAGAATTGGAAGCCTTTGGACAGGTCAGCACTGTACAATAAGAAAAAGAGAAGCAGCGGGGAGGCAGATATCCTTCCAGCAAGCTCAGAAAAAAAGAGACTCCATAAAACCAACCCGTTTTATAGAGAGGAGACAAAGCAGACCATCCCAAAAGCCACTCGGCAGAGTGAGACCAAGACAGAGCCAGAGCCGGTTCTGCCAACTTGGGCTCTTAGGGTCCCTGCGCAGGCTGACCCACCCCTGTGACACAAGTGGACAAGCAGAGTCCTTGGGCAGGTCAACCCGGCAGGCAGGTGTGGAGTTACAGAAACCCTCCCGAGGTCAGTCGCATTAATGCTCCGGCAGGTGGCAAAAAGCCAGGGGGGTCTGCGGGACTGTCTGTTAGTCCTCCTTTGAAAATTGCAGCCATTGTAGCCAAGAGCCAAGCAACAGTCTCATGGGACAGCCAGTCAGTTTGGAAAATTCTAGCTTGGAAATTCTAACTAAAGTAATAGTCCAAATTCATCCCTTTCTGGGTTTTTCCTTATCCCCACTTCCTTTTCCTCCTTCTTCATTGGTTTCCCTCTGGTTGCATCTGGCACAGGTATACCCGTATTTCTGGTGATTTCTGAAAAGGGCCATCCATGTCGGAGCGGAGACCCCTCAGTAGGAGAGAGCACCGGAGGTCGTCTCCAGCAGCATGGATGACAGCTTCACGCTTCCCTCTCTCCTCGTGAAAGAGACCCACTGTGCCTGGCTGATGCAACCCAAGTTCTTCAGGGTTTTTATGAGATCCCGACGGAATCTCTCACCCACAAAGACGTAGAGGACGGGGTTCAGGCAACTGTGGAAGAAGGCGATGGTTTGAGTGACCTGGAAGCAGATGTCAATGTTGATGGAAATGGCACAGTTGGAAATGAACGTGGTGTAGGCATCGATGGTCTGCACCAACAGAATGCAGTTGTAGGGGAACTGAGACAGGACGAAGACCGTAAGGACCGTGATGGTCACCTTCAGGGCCTTGTGCTTGGAGGACTTCCTGGCTTGTAACAGAGTGTGAATGATGATGGTATAACAGCATGCCATGACCACGAAAGGGAGGAAGAAGCCCAGGAGGACCTTCAGGGTCAAGACCGTGGACTTCACTCTGGTGCTCTGGTCACTGGGGTAAACCATGGTGCAGATGGTAATGTCTGATTGCCTCTTGAGTTGACTGTACAGGATTTCTGGGATGCAGAGCATGGCTGCCACTATCCAGACAGTGAGGCAAATCATTTTGCTATACAGGAGCCTTTTCTGCCTCCAGGTCTGGGCTCTCATGGCCTGAGCGATGGCGATGTACCGGTCCACGCTGATGCACATGATCAACAGCACGCAGCTGTAGAAGTTCATCTTGTACAAGCTGTTGACCACATTGCACAGGAAGGGCTGGAACCGCCACTGGTCGGCGGCGGCGATGGCCCAGAAGGGAAGGGTGATGAGAAAGAGAAGGTCGGCGATTGCCAGATTCAAGAGGAACATGTCGGTCATGGTCTTGACCCGTGTGCAGTACCAGTAGACGAGGATGACCAGACTATTGCCCACGGTGCCCACAATGAACACGAGCCAGTACAAGGGGGGGAGGAAGTAGCTCGCAAACTGCCTGACGTGGCTTTTCACACAGAAATAGTTCTCAAGGTTCATGTCATCATCCATGGAAGACGTGGAGTGGTAGCTGTAGTCGTCAGATATGTTAGAGAAGAAGCTCTGCAAAGAGATATTGGAAACGTTTGGTTAAGGACAAGCCTTTGGAAGATGGCGGGATGACAGAGGCATGGACCACATGGTCCTCCCCATCCCAAAGTCTATGATGAGACAGAGACACATGTGCGTGGAAAGTAGGCATTTCTGAGAGCGTCTGTCTGGGTCACCCGACAGATTTATATATTCAATGAATGGTTATTGCGCCCCGAGGCTAGGTCAGGAGCTGTGTGCACACCAACACCGCAGCTGCGGCTGAGTCAGGCATGGCTCCCGCTTGTGGAACCCACGTCCTAGCGAGGGCACACACAATCAAACCAACAGTGACAGGACATGTGCCAAGTGCTCAGACCCCTTTGGGACCCATGATGGGCACAAAACTTTTATCAAACCCTGAATGATTCTGATTTCTCCTCTCCATTCCCTACTCCCAAGGGGTCCTCAGAGGCTCCTAAACTTTTCCAAGACCAGATTCCTCTGAGTCTTCTGAAAGCTATGTAGCCTCTGCTCATGAAGCACCAAACACACACAGACACACACACACACTCACACGCAAACTCGCATCCATACCCTTTCCCATGCACACACATACATAAGCGCTGGTACAAGCAACGTCATTTTCAGGATCCTTTGCTCAAAATTTGGTAAGAATTTCAAGACAGCAGAGCATGAAGTCAAGCAAGTGGCCCTTCTAAGTATGGGCCCTGTACAGTGTGCAGGTTGAGCACTCGCGTATCATTCTGTGGTCTCTCTAAAGGCTCTGTCCTGTTAGGCAAGAAGCCTAACCAATGGGCTCACCAAGGGTTTTGTTGTTCTTTTTTTTTAAACCAAATGATGGATCGTCCCTCACCCTTGTTTGTCTCAATTTCAGAACAGACACACAGAAGCAAGCACATCTAGTTAAAGATCATAAACACCCTTACCTGTTAATAAAATTGCAAATAACATTTTCCTCTCACTTCGCCACATACCCCCAAGCTCTTCTGGTTTTGCGTGTTTGCAGAGCCCTCTGTGCTGGCGTCAACGGCCCCTCCTGGGCACAGCTCAGCAGAGGTCTCACCCCGGGAAACCACGCAGAGAAATCGCTCCCCGCAGCAGTTTCCTTCCCACAAACCTCTCCCCGCCCCCACCCCCCACAAACAGGCAAGACGACAGTGTGTTTCAAGGAGCCTGAGGAATGTGGATGTACTCACTGTGAATTCTGTGGCCACCATGATGGGTAAGAGTCAAGGTCGCTTCTTGAAAGAGAGGACAAAGATCAAAAAGGGGTCCGTCTGCCTTGCAAAAGAATGCCAATAAACACCTAAAGATGAAGATTGAATGTTAAATTTGTTTGTTCTTAGGAAAAGAAAGAATCCCAAGCAAAAGTTAGAGTCCGCCAGACACGGATGTCAAACCAAATATTCTAGATTTCAAAATGACCTTGGTTGTTAACATAGGAATAAGAGAAACCTCTTCCCTGAGAGCCCTTTGGGGCCTTAACGTTTTCCAGCACGTCCTTTTCACGTTAGTTCTTTTTCTCTTGACGCAACTTCGCAATCATGGTCTGTTTTGCTAAATGTCCCACCCTTATTTTATCGACCAGGGTGCTCCTGAAGATCACGGGATGGAGGTCAACTTGAGAACCGTCTGGGCCCAGACTCTGCAGGATAGCCAGGTGGCAAGAACACGGGGGACAAGGGCTGGGTCCCTCTCCCAGAGGGGTTCAGAGCCCTAGCACCTGCCTACATGCTCTGTTTACAAACCCAGGATAGGGAAATGGGCCCTATTTTCTCCTTCTCCTGACTCCAGCAGGAAAAGGAGGTCCCAGGGTTTGTTTAGCAAAGCAAACGTAGTTAGTTCCCTAACACAAAGGGCCTCCAAGCTGACTTAAATAAATCTTGGCTGTTGTTCACATGTGCTTTGAAGCTCTGTAAACCCACCCCGATATGACTCAGGGAACAGCAGCTTGCCTCTCTTCAAGGAAGGGTCTCTCTACCTGAGCCAGGCATTTCTTTGTACCCCTTAAGCCAGCATATTCCAAAGAACCATGTCCAGCGTCACACCCTAAGTTTCTAGAAGAAAACAATTCCCCTTCATAGATCCAGCCCTATCCTGTTGGTTTCCTTTCCATAGCACGACATTGTGACTCAGCCTCCTTTTCTGAAAGTATAGTGGTTTTCAGTACCTGATGTGTGATGCAACCACTTTGGAAAATCGTTTGTCAGATTCTTAAAAAGTTAAACAAATGCTTACCGTGTGATCTAACCATCAAGTAACCATGTACTTACTTAAGAAAAATGCAAGCATGTGGCCACAAAAGACTGATATACACACTAGCAGCTTTATTTATAAGAGCCGTTACTGGAAACAACCCAAATGTCCGTCAAGTCTCGGGAAGGGATAAGCAAACGTTGGCATGGCCACACAATGGAATCAGAATGAACAACAGATACACACAGCAACACGGACGGCTCTCAAAATAAGGAGGCTAAGTAAAGAAGCCAGACCAAAGCAGCACATACTTTGTGATTCACTTACATGAAATTCTAGAAAATGCAAACTAATCTATCGTGAGAGAACTCAACCCAGTGATTTCCTGGTAAGAGAGAGAAGAGGCAGGGGAGAGCGTGGGGGTGGGAGGTGCAAAGGCGCACAAGGAAGCCTTTCGGGGTGATGGAATGTTCGCTATGCTCATCGTGGGAAGGTTTCGTGGGCATATACATAAGTCAGGACATACATTCTGCACTTGGAATATGTGCAGTTTCTTTGTAGTTGGACCCCAAAACAGGGGTTCAACTGAAGAAAGGAAAAACGGTGAAATCCTCACGAAAACTTTCAGGCTTTCTTCCCTCCCCAGAGTCCTCTCCTGCCTTTAGCAAGCGAGGAGGAAGGCGGCCCGAACTGGTTCCTTGCAATGTTCTTGCCAGCAGCATATGCCTTGGAGTACCTTGTGCTATTTACTGGAATTGAGGGCTCAAGATGAACAGTGTTTTTATTTTTTATTTTTTTTTTAAGATTTTAGGGGCACCTGGGTGGCTCAGTCGGGTAAGAGTTGGCCATTGGCTCAGGTCATGATCCCAGGGTCCTGGGGTCAAGCCCGCATCAGGCTCCCTGCTCAGCGGGAAGCCTGCTTCTCCCTCTCCCACTTCCCCTGCTTGTGTTCTCTCTCTCTCTCTCTGTGTCAAATAAATAAATAAATAAAATCTTTAGGAAAATTAAAATTAAAAATAAAGATTTTATTTATTTATGAGAGTGAGAGCGTGAGCAGAGAGGAGGGGCAGAGGGAGAAGCAGGTTCCCTCCTGAGCAGAGAGCATGGTGCAAGACTCGATCCCGGGACCCCACGATCATGACCTGAGCTGAAGGCAGATGCTTAACCCACTGAGCCACCCAGACGCCCCTGGACTCATGTTTTTAAAGCTTAGATAACTTGTGTGTATATGCACGTGTATTGTCTCCTGAGAGAACCCAAGAACAATGACACAACAGGATAAGCTATCATTGCTCAGATCTTAGTTTCTAAATACCTTCTTCCACCAAAAGGAAGCAGACTGTAGAGAAATGTCTAACTCCAGAGCTGGGGCAGGAAAACTGCAAGATGAACCTGGAGCTTCTTTATTTATTTATTTATTGCATCAGGAAGCAAGTGTTTGAAGGGCCATGAGGACTTGTCAAAAGGACGTAGGTGCCAACCTTCTGGGCTCCCACTAGCCAAATCAAAGGTGATTTGGGCACCAAATTAAGTAATGGTGGCAATCATTCTAGCTCATTCAACTCTGTGAGGCTCCAGGAGTCCATACTGATGCAAATAAATGACAAAATAAATGAAGAGGAGAGAAAGCTCTTTTTAAGGTGCTAGCTACTAAATATAGAAGGAATCCTGGGATTGGAAACTCGCCAATGGTTGCTGAAATTAGTGGGTGGATATTTGGCTGGGAGCTGGGATGTTGGCCGCATCTCAGAGGATAGCCCCCTCCCCCAAATTTCACATTGTCCTGTTGACTTTGCTGTCCTCTATTTTGTTTCTGAATCGTGCCCTTAAGAAGGAAAATCTCTCTCTCTCTCTCTCTTTTTTTTTTAAATGTCCGGTTAAGTGTGGAAATTCCCAACTCAGCTCATGTAATTCTAATACAGCTTGGGAAATAGGAAGATGGGTTTTTTTGAGACATTAGCCAGAAAACACTTTATATATTTCTAGTACTGGGTTCCTTTCTACCTGCATAAGAAGACTGAATGTTGGGCGCCTGGGTGGCTCAATTGGTTAAGCGACTGCTTTCAGCTCAGGTCATGATCCTGGATCGAGTCCCGCATCGGGCTCCCAGCTCCACAGGGAGTCTGCTTCTCCCTCTGACCTCGCTCATGCTCTCTCTCACTCTCTCTCTCGCAAATAAATAAATAATATTTAAAAAAGAAGAAGAAGACTGAATGTTAGGAAATAATATGGAAGAAAACAAACTCCCAAGGAAAAAAGGTCACATAAAGAAAGAATGGCATTGGTTATGATTAGTTATACCTAGTTAGTGGGGAGTATAAATCATGTGTCCCCATGTTCTCCAGCCTTTAAGGGCCAGCAAAAAAATGTCACCTCCTCACTGAAGCCCTCTGAGGTTTCTCTGGTGACAGAGACAGAATGGTTGATATTTGCACCCCTCCTGCCCTTTTGCCCTTGCCCTGCACAACCTTTTCAGAGGATAAAGCTATCTCTTGTCAAAATTTACAAAGCACAACAGCTCTGACTCAGCCCTTGATCCTGGAAACATGCCCTATTGTTATTCTCACAAAAGAACATAAAGATACACCTGGGGAGATGCAAGAAACAACCTTAATAACCAGCCGTTGGTAATGTTTTGATCTGTCCTTCAATAACACACAAGTAGTCCATAACTAGAATACATTAGACCTCACACTGATAAAGGGAGGTCACTAAGAGTATTAGGTAGCAATATAAGAGAGAAGACTATGTTGCAAGATTTTTTTTTAAATATTTGTAACAGTTACACACTTCACTGCTTATCAGTACTGAAACATTTTCTGGAAGGAGATTGAACAATTATGACTAGTGGAAAGTGAGACTTTCATTTTTTTTTTCCTTCAGGTTTTGTAAACTATTTAAAGATTTTACTTTGTGCATGAAATTTTATTTTAGGAACTATTTTAAAAATAACCTGTCACCTTTTTTTTTTAAAAGAAGCCCCAGTGTGCTTCTGTTCCCTACCTGTTTGCCCCAGAAGGCCCTCACGGCCTGCTCCATTTGGCCTGGAAAGTAGCCACGATTAGTAATTGAAAGTAATTAAATTCTCTAGGGGTGCCTGGGTGGCTCAGTGGGTTAAAGCCTCTGCCTTCGGCTCAAGTCATGATCCCAGAGCCCTGGGATCAAGCCCTGCATCGGGCTCTCTGCTCAGCGGGGAGCCTGTTCCCTTCCTCTCTCTCTGCCCGCCTCTCTGCCTACTTGTGACCTCTCCCCTCTCTCTGTCAAATAAATAAAATCTTTAAAAAAATTAATTAAATTCTCCATGGCTACTTTTTGCAACTTTGAGCTCCTACAGGAGCATTTTGGGAAGGCTTACCTTGCCGCCTCTCAATGTGTTTCGGAAAATTTAGGAAAGTTTAGGGAGAGCCAAAAAGCGTAGAATCGAACATAGTCCTCCCTAGAGCCACCGTCAAAAGACACTGCCGAGTGCCCTCCAGCTAGAATTCCCCTCTCCCATCAGAATACTCTTGGGAGATTTTACTGCAGCAATCGCAAAATCTCCAGGCTCGCTTTCATTTTCTTGTCACCCCTGAGAAGGAGGCAAACACCCACATATAACAAAACATACTGAAAGTGGGCCCCTCTTGGGTCTGCTGGGAGGGCCCCAGCTTCTGGCTCAATGCTGCCCCAGTCTCTCCTCACCGTGCTCAGGATGGCCTCATTATGGGGCTACAACTTCTCAAATCTGAAAGGCCTGCCCGCATCCTGCAGCATAATGGGTGCGGTGAGGGGATGCACGACAGAGCCACCAGCTGTCCCTGGGTCCATCTCTTTCTGCATGTGGGACCTTAGCAAGAAGGGGCATGTTCTCACCAAGCCTAGATTTCCTTGGCTTGCGAGGGTTTGTGGCAAGGGGCGAGTGCAACGCTCTTTGCACAATGCAGAGGGCTACGGGAGAAGGGAACATTCTTCATCCCCTAGCTACTCCTTCAATGTGTCTTGACACCGAATACACTGGATGCACCTCTTCCACTTAAACACTGTGTAAGACCTGATCCATGTCTTCAAGAAGCTGACATTCAAGTACAGTGGATACGTCATCGCGCCAAATACCAGCAATGCTAAATGCTACCAGTCGCTTTGGGAATCAGGAGGAGGAAGTCATAACTCCAGCATGGGGGAAACCCAGGAGGACTTCTTTGAGGAGGTGACATTTTTTGCTGACCCTTGAAGGCTGGAAAGGATCAGGACGTGCAATGAGGGGAGAGAACATTGCTCGAGGGCAGGGAAAGGTATGCACAAAGGCATGAAAGTCAGAAAACAGATGTGTACAGGAGCTTTGATGGTAGTAGAAAGAAAGGAGAGCTATTAATTTACTTAAAACAAAAAAAGTAACTCTGAGAAAAGTTAGGCTGGCATCCATTACCATCCAACCGTTATTTTTCTGTTCTCTGCTGTCCTTAAGTAATTGACGTGAAAATCATCCTGGAGGGGCTCCCGGCTCGCTAACTCAGTGGAGAACTGGGACGCTTGATCTCCAGGTCATGAGTTCAACCCCCGTGTTGGGTGTAGAGTTTACTTGAGAAAAACATCACTATGGAGCCCCAGCCCCCGTGGTCAACCGCCGTGAGTGAGCTGGATACAGACACTAATGTGAGTCAGGAACGTGGGTGTTGCTCTGATTTTTGTTCACTTTGCTACACTGAGATTGAATCATCGCTTGCATTTTTTGGTAGGCCTGGAAGCGGGGTCTCTGAGCTGTCTACCCGGCCGTCTGCAGGCCAAGCCTGGGTCGGGTGCCCTCCCCATGCCCTGTCGTGGGCACCGTGCTGAGCAGCCTATGAGCCCGGAGTCCTGGTGGGGGGTTTCAGAGCAGACAGATATGAAGAAAAGAGGCATCTAGCCCCAGGGGCTTATTCAGCAGGGGGAGGAGGAGACGGGCTCCAGCAGGCTAGCAGCCACCCCCAGCATCCAGCTCTGGGCTCACCTGCTGCACTGGCCAACTACAGAGCCTCGGCTGCCGGGAAACTGGAGAGGGTGCGTGTGCTGGAAAGGACAAAGCCGTAGTCACTGAGGAGTCCTTAAAAATAAAGGAGATTTTGGGGCGCCTGGGTGGCTCAGTGGGTTAAAGCCTCTGCCTTCGGCTCAGGTCATTGATCCCAGGGTCCTGGGATCGAGCCCCAAATTGGGCTCTCTGCTCCACGGAGAGCCTTCTTCCCCCTCTCTCTCTGCCTGCCTCTCTGCCTACTTGTGATCTCTGTCTGTCAAATAAATAAATAAAATCTAAAAAAAAAAAAAAGGGAGCTTTGCTTTTTTCGGATTCTAAAGGAGATTTTGTGCATTTCATAACACACAAGCAATAACAACAACAACCCCAGAGCAAATCAAGACGGTGACAATTAAAACTGCTCCAACAGCCCTCTCTTGGGTTGGCTCTTGGTCATTCGCTGAGATGTATCCTTTTAGACATTTTCTCTGCAACATAACCTCACACACACACACACACACACACACACACACAATGGGAAGGGAATCAGGCTGCACAAACCATTGACCCGGCTTTCTGGTTAACACTCTTTCCCAGCCCACTTTTGCCGATTAACATGGAGCTGTCATCAGACTTGACAGCTGTGGGGTGTTCCATCGTCTGGCTACACCACGGTTCACTTAACCAGTCACATCCTGGTGCAAACTTTGCTTGTTTCTAATTTCTCGCTGCTACAGAGAATGCCACCCCAGACATCCTTTCCATGGGGCAGACTCTTGGACCCAAGGCCTGTCTGGGGGCTTTACTTTCCTAGTCCTGACCCGCTTCTTGTCACCTGTCCTGAGTGCTGGATTCTCCCTCCTCTAAGGTACAAATCACATAACAGACTGCCTTGAATCTTTACTTCCCATGTGTGGGTGGGAAGGTATCTTATTACTCATCCTTGAAGCCTGGGCAAGCCACTACCTGATTCGCCTTTGCCTCCCTGGAAGCTTCTAGCAAAGTGCCTGGTGCTCATGAACACTGGACAAATAAGCAAAAGCCATCGAGGCAATGCACAAGGGAGGGCACGGGAGACCTGGGAATGTGCAGAGGAGAAGGGTGATACTCACTGCGGAGGGCAGCGGGCGAGGCTCCAGGAGAAGCTGACCCCACGAGCTCCGTGTGGAGGAAGAAGGCTAGTCTGCTCTCTGCCTGGGATGAGGGACAAGGCTTCTGTGGGTTCTGTGCAGGCAACTTTGCAAAAACACTATAAAGGAAGTCAGCCCCCCCCCCCCAGCCTGTGTTGTCACGGGTGGGGTGGCCCAGGAGGGTGGGGACGGGGAGTCACCAGCTGTAGCTCCAGCAATCAGCAGACCTGATGATTTGCAACCAGAAGTGAAAAACCAAGAACTGCTGGGCTAAGGGAAACCATCTTTTCTGAAGACTTGTCTATGGAAGGGAGAGGCTAAGAACACAGTCTTTTCCTAGACAGCACAACAACTTGCAGGGGAAGCGGGGAAAGAGGGGCTGTTGAGGGCGGTCAGCCTCGCCAGCTTGCTGTGGCTGTGCACCTAGAAGGTCTCCCTGGGCTGGGGCGGGGGACGGGGTCTGGCCGGACCTGCCGGGGACCAGCACCCCCAGCACGGCACATCACTGCGTCACCCTTTCTGGCCTTGACGGCTTGACCCAAACCCACAGAGCCCTCCCACCGGACACAGACACAGTCGCTACTGGCCACAGGGGCCTTTTCAAAATCAAACTAATTGAAATGTAACTAGTTCCTTGGTCTCAGCAGCCCCTCTGGATATGCTCGATGGCCCCGTGGGCTAGTGGCTTCTGCACGGGTCTCTGAAAATCCTACTGAATGACTCTCCTTTAGAAAGTCATGCATGTGATGCCTATCTAGGAAGCCAGAGAGCATTGTGGGGGTCACAGACCCCTTAAAGTTGGGGTCGGATACTGTAACCTTTCGTTTCGATGTGACCCCTCTCCATCAGATACACAGACACTGACTGACAGCAACGTTTCATCTGATTAACAATGGCTGTTTTGATGATGTTTTTGTAAAAACCTAAACATACGAAATGGTATGTTCTTAGCGAGACCCACAGATGAAGTTCTCCAGCCCCCCAGCTCTGGTAGGACCTTCGATCGCGACATGGTGGCCCCCCTCCCAGGTCCCAGGGTCAGGGGCTGTGCCTGACAATGAAGGGACGTGTGGGGTGGATAATCGTGGAAAAGAAGCTATAGCCGGTAACATCTGCTAACAGAGGAAAGACCCAACTCAGTTCCTTGCTGTCATTACAGAGAAGAAGACCTCTCTTTTATCTTTGTTCTAGGGGGAAAATCACAGCGGCACTCTCGTGGAGACCGGTTTCCTCTCTCCAGTACGTTCCTCATCCCACGGGCTCACCAGAACGGCGGGGTGGCGGTCCCCTGGTGCTTGACCCATCGGTCACCGTCCATTCACGCAGAGCACCATCAGGCATCAGCAGCTTGGCTGACTGTCTCCATGGGAAAGGCCAATGAGCAGCACGTACAAAAGTAAGCAGTAAGAATGAAAGTGCTGGTTGATTCAGCAGCCTTGAGGGGGCCGTGAATTCCCTGCTCTGGGCCCAGAGTCATTGAGTATTGGTGTCTAAAATGGTACCCTAGCCAAGGGCTCTGGCCTTCCATTTCTCCCTCCACATTGGCAATTCTGGACAGAAAGAAAGAAGGAGCAACAGAGAGGAGAGATGCTCCCTGAACTGGTTTTTGGCCGTCCTTGGGCCAGCGGGGAGCGATGCACGGGCTTCTCCACCCCACCCCCCGGGGCTGGCCCGGGGCCTAGGAACGCTTTCAGGACGCTGAGACACGTGCAATGGGTGCGGGAGCCCCCAGCCAGGAAGACGCTCGGCTCCCACCTCCTCGGGACTCAAGCCATCGCCTCACCAGGTAAGGGCATCCCAGGGAGATGGGATGAGGCTGGCAGGAGGAAGGGAAGTCAGGGAAGGGAGTCAGGGAAGAAGAGAAGGATAAATGCACTGTCGTGGGGTGATGTCTTCCGATGTGTGGTCCCTCGTGGTCCCGGTGAAGTAAGGACGCTCAGGCGGCACCAAGTTCTAGAACACCCGAGCCCCCTCCCCAGGGATGCGGAGAGGAAGCTCGAGGCTGGGGAAGCAGGGGGACATGAAGAAGAGAGAAATGATTTTCTCCAAGGAGCCAAGAGCAATGTGATTCCTTTCGCTGTGGTCCAGTGTGGGTTCATTCCTCACAGGGAGGACCCCCAACTTCTGTCCCCTCGCCATGTGTCTCCGTGTGCAGGTGGAAGCCAGAGTTGGGTGTTTACTTTTTTTTTTTTTAAAGAGAGAGAGAGAGAGAGAGAAACTGTTGTGTTTTTTTTTAAGATTTTATTTATTTATTTGTCAGAGAGAGAGAGAGCGAGAGCAAGCACATGCAGACAGAGAGGCAGGCAGAGGCAGAGAGAGATGCAGGCTCCCTGCAGAGAAAGGAGCCCGATGTGGGACTTGATCCCAGGACGCTGGGATCATGACCTGAGCTGAAGGCAGCCGCTTAACCAACTGAGCCACCCAGGCGTCCCCAGAGTTGGATGTTTATGAGGTTGCAGGTGTCCTCTGATGGAGGACATGTCTCTCTTTGTGTTCTCACATGTGACGAAGGAGAGTTCTAGAGGGCAGGGCAGTATGTGTGCGTGTGCCCTGGTGCCAGGGCCGACTGAGGGAGCCCCTGGGGCACGGGTCCTGCTGCCCACAAGCTCTGCTGCCTGCAGCAGAGGAAGGACCCACATACCTCGTTGCAGGGGCCAGCGGGAGAGCCACTTCTGGGTTCCCTCCTGTCAGTCCCCCACCTTCCACGTGTCTGACACAGTCTCTAGCAGAGAGGAAATGCATTTTGCTTGCATCCTCTGCTTCCCAGATTCTCCATGCTTAAACTGGAGTCCTGACTCCTTCCTGAGCCTTCCATACAGAGTGGGACAGTTGTATTCCAAAGGCCTAGTGGGGTCCTTGGAGGAAGCCTTGCTAGATCTCTCCTTATCATCGACCAAGGAAAGCCTCAGTAACCTGGGAAGCCCAAAGCATCTCAAAGGGGTTTGGTGGTAAGGGTCTGATCACTGCAGGTATAAGGAGTCTCAGGGCAAACTTCCAAGGGACAAAGTTGGTGAGGACCCCTCTTTGTCCACTCACTCCACGAGGACAGGGACCGTGGGGTCTTGGCCACAGTTGCCGCCCAGCACCCCATTCTAGGAGCTCACAAATCGTCTTTTGACTACATTAATGGAAAAGACACACCTCCCGTCAGCGCTGGGGTTCCAGGGTAGTGCCATCCAACAATAGAGCTTTCTACAGGGATGGAAATATTCTCTATCTGTACGGTTCAGTGGGCAGCCGCCAGCCACAGGGGGCGGATGAGGACCCAAACCATAGTTCAGTGGGACTGAGAAACTGATTTATTGTATCGTATTTGTTGTCGGTTTCAGCGGATAAGGGATGCAAGGGGGTCCATGTCAGCAGGAGAAGTATAGATGCTCAAGGGCACGTCATGGGTTCTTGATGCAGCTGCCAAGCTCTTGCAGGACGCAAGCTACGTAGAAGAGAAATAAAGGTCATCCACATCCCCTGAGATTCGGTGCTCAAAGCACATGGATCGTGAGACCAGCTGCTGGCTTGGCGATTTTATTTGCCCCATCTATGAGTGATAGATTCTCCCCTCCCACCCTGCCCCTCTCTGTCTCCCTGAAGATCCCACTGCAATCCTTCATCCAACATGGATTGGTCCAGTTCCAATGACCTGCCGGCTCTGATCGCAGAGGTAGGGATGGAGCAGGAAATAAGACAGATAATATTAAATAAAATTGCAGGGAATTAAAGAAGAGAGAGGTGACGAAGCAGCTAAGAGACCTCTTGACACTGGGTGGTTAGGAAGGGCTCACTAAGGAGGTGATTTTTTTTTCTGTTTTAAAAGATTTTATTTGAATTTCCCTGATGGCTAGTGATGTTGCACATTTTTTCATGTGTCTGTTAGCCGTTTATATGTGTTCTTTGGAGAAGTGTCTGTTCATGTCTTCTGCCCACTTTTTGACTGGATTATTTCTTTTTGGGTGTTGAGTTTGACAAGTTCTTTATAGATCTTGGATACCTGCCCTTTATCTGTAGTGTCATTTGCAAATATCTTCTCCCATCCGTGAGTTGCCTCTTTTCTTTGTTTTGTTGACTGTTTCCTTTTCAACCTCATGAGCCATCAGAGAGATTCAAATCAAAACCACACTGAGATACCACCTTACGCCAGCTAGAATGGCAAAAATGAACAAGGCAGGAAACAACAAGTGTTGGAGAGGCTGGGGAGAAAGGGAAACCCTCTTACACTGTTGGTGGGAATCCAAGCTGGTGTAGCGACTCTGGAAAACAATGCGGAGGCTTCTCAAAAAGTTAAAAATAGAGCTACCCTATGACCTAGGAATTGCACTACTGAGTATTTACCCCAAATATACAGATGTCCTGAAAAGAAGGGGCACATGCACCCCAATGTTCATAGCAGCAATGTCCACAATTGCCAAACTGTGGAAAGAGCCAAGATGCCCTTCAACAGATGAATGGATAAAGAAGATGTGGTCCATATATACAATGGAATATTACGCAGCCTTCAGAAAGGATGAATACCTATAATTTATATCGACATGGATGGAACTGGAGGGGATTATGAAAAATGAAATAAGCCAGTCAGAGAAAGAGAATTATCATATGGTTTCACTCATATGTAGAACATAAGGAATAGTATGGAGGACATTAGGAGAAGGAATGGAAAAATGAAGAGGGGTGGGATCAGAGAGGGAGACGAACCATGAAAGACTATGGACGCCAGGAATCAAACTAAAGGTTTCAGAGGGTAAGGGGGTAGAGGGATGGGTTAGCCCGGTGATGGGTATTAAGGAGGGCATGGATTGCATGGAGCACTGGATATTATATGCGAACAGTGAATCTTGGAACACTACATCAAAAACTAATATGGACCATATGGTGACTAACATAACATAATAAAATAAAATAAAATAAAAATAAATAAATAAAACTCCTCTAAGACAGGTTAAAAAAGATTTTATTTATTTATTTGAGAGAGAGAAAGAGGGAGAGAGAGAGCACAAGCCGGAGGGAGAGGCAGAGGGAGAGGGAGAAACAGGCTTCCTGCAGGTAGCCTAATGTGGGGCTTGATCCCAAGACCCTGAGATCATGACCTAAACCGAAAGCAGACACTTAACCGACTGAGCCATCAGGTGCCCAGGAGGTGTCATTTAAGATCTGAATCCCAAGACCTTCCCATGAAGGTGAAGATTGGGATGACCATTCCCAGCAGTGGGAACAGGTGGCAGGAAGAGTCTGAGGGGTCTGAGGATGAGAGGACCAACCCGCTGGGGGACAGAGAGATGTGAGGGGCAGCCAGAGAAACAGGAAGTGCCCGACCGTGTGGGGACTTGAGGCCAGAGGCTGTCATTTTGATCTGATGCCAGGTGTGATGGAAAGTCCCCGAAGGGATTCATGTAGGCAAAACAACATGACCCAGGTTCTACTTCTAATAGATCATGGGCTACCACATGGGAAACTTCAGGAGAAACAGTAAAACCAGGTTTCTGGGCAGGTTTGCAGCATGAGTTCCCACTGGCCAGAAGCCTTCGAGCTTCCCCTTTGCTGGGCCACCACAGGAGCCAGAGCTCTGCTCTATCAATGCTCTCCCCTCTCCCACTTCCGCCTCTGGGAGGCGTGGGGTGAATTCAAAGTGCTCACCTCCTCCCTCCCTCCCTCCCCACATCCCAGATGGAGGGAGGGCCCCTGCTAACTGCTGGGGAAACTTGGAAGTGAACGATGACAATGATACAGTCCAATGCACTAACAGGATTTTTTTTTAATATAAGCATTTTTAAAAATTTTTTAAATTTTTTTATAAACATATAAAACATTTTTATCCCCAGGAGTACAGGTCTGTGAATCGCCAGGTTTACACACTTCCCAGCACTCACCATAGCACATACCCTCCCCAATGTCCATAACCCCACCTCCCTCTCCCGACCCCCCGACCCCCAGCAACCCTCAGTTTGCTTTGTGAGATTAAGAGTCCTCTTAGGGTTTGTCTCCCTCCCGATCCCATCTTGTTTCATTTATTCTTTTCCTACCCCCCCAACCCCCATGTTGCATCTCCACTTCCTCATATCAGGGAGATCATATGACAGTTGTCTTTCTCTGATTGACTTATTTCACTAAGCATGATACCCTCTAGTTCCATCCACGTCATTGCAAATGGCAAGATTTCATTTCTTTTGATGGCTGCATAGTATTCCATGTGTATATATACCACATCTTCTTTATCCATTCATCTGTTGATGGACATCTAGGTTCTTTCCATAGTTTGGCTATTGTGGACACTGCTGCTATAAACATTCGGGTGCACGTGCCCCTTCGGATCTCTACATTTGTATCTTTAAGGTAAATACCCAGTATGCACTAACAGGATTTACATAGAGTTCCCACATATCCCCAGTGTTTACGCAGAAGCAACCCCCACCACGATCAGAAGCCTGCACCCCATGATACATTTGCTACAATCAATGAACCTATATGGACACATTCTTATCCCCCAAAGTCCACAGTTCACCTTAGGGTTCACTCCTCGTGTTGCACTCACTATGCGTAGACAAGTGCAGACTGTAATGACGTGTATGCACCACCATCTCACCCTACAGAATCGTTTCGCTGTCCTAAAAATCCTCTCGGCTCCCCCTGTCCCGCCCCCGTAGTTCATCCCTCCCTTCCCCGCCCCCAACTCCTAGCAACCCCTTTTATCGTTTCCATTGTTTGTCTTTACCCTCCTCTAGTCCTATGTTTGGAACCCTACCGGGTGTAGACTTTTCAGATTGGCTTCTCTCACTTAGTAAAATACATTAAAGTTTCCTTCCTGCCTTTTCATGGCTGGATGGCTCTTTTTTCTTTTTTTTCTTTTTTAGCACTGAAAACTATTCCACTGGATGGACCATCGCTCATTTACCCACTCACCTACCAAACGACATCTTGGTTGCTTCCAAGTTTGGGCAATTATGAGAAAGTATGTTAGAAACATCCATGTGCAGGTTTTTATGTGGGCGTAAGTGTTCAGCTCCTTTGGGTCAATACCAAGGAGCTGGATTGCTCCGTCGGGAGGTAAGAATATGTTTAGTTGGGTTTCTTAGAGAAAGCACCAAACTGTCCTGCGGAACGGCTGTACCACTTCGCATTCCCAGCAGCGCTGAATGGGTGGTCCCATCCCCCCACAGGCTCACCAGCGCCCGGTGCGGCCCATGTCCCAGATCTTTCCCGCTCTCGTAGGTGCGTAGTGATACGTTGCTGTTTGAATTTGCATTTTCCTGATAACGTATAACACGGAGCATCTTCTCGTAGGATTATTTGCCATCCCTCTCTCTTTTTCAGGGAGATGTCTGTTAAGGTCTGTGGCCCCTTTTTAAATCAGGTTATTTTCTTATTGGTGAGTTTTCACAGTCCTGTTATATTTTGGGGTCATAGTCCTTTACCAGCTGGATCTTTGGCAAACATTTTCTCCCAGGTTGTGGCTTATTTTCTTTCTCTCGGTATCATGTTTTGCAGAGCGGGAGTTGGTAACTTGAGTCAGTTTCCAGCTCTCGGATGATTTCTTTCACCGTTTGTGTCTTTGGTGTTGTGTCTAAAAAGTCATCACAAGGCCCAAGGTGACCTGTGTTTACTCTTGTGTTGCCTTCTAGGAGTTCCAGAGTTTTGCATTTTACATTTTGATCTGTGATCCATTTTGAGTTCATTTTTGTTAAAGGCGCAAGGTCTGCGTCTAGACTCGTTCATTCATCTTGTTTTGCACATGGAAGCCCAGAAGGTTGTTGTAGGAAAGATTGTCTCTGTTCCGTTGGATCTCCTTTGCCAAAGATGACTGTATTTATGGAGGTCGATCACCAGGCTCTCTATTCTGTTCCATTGATCTCTTTGCATATTCTTTTCACCAATACCACACCGTCTTGATGACCGGCAGGCTTTATACACACGGGGACTTTTTGGTGACTCTCAAAATGAGACCATTAAACTTTTCATGTCTTTTTTTCATGTAAGAAATGTAAACAAAAATGGACCCCCATCCCACAGCCTCATCCTGTTCCTTGTCCTCCCCACGATGTGGACCCTCGCCCTGTGCCTGACCCCATGCCGCACTGATACTTGATAATTTTTTTTTCAAAAGCTGAAAGTTCAAAGTGGCTGTTGTTTTTAAAAAGTCAGAAAATTTCCACGGCATTAAAATAGCTGTGTCAAAATGTCCTCAGTTTCAAAATGGCCACATCAAAACAACCACATCAGAGGTTCACGTCCCTATAATGGAGCCCAAAGTAGAGCTTCTTGGGGGTGGGGGAGGGGCAGTTGACCCCGAGGCTTCTGGGCTCCTGTTTTCTTCTCAGCCGAACACCGGCCCAGCACACAGGGGCTGACTGAGCTTCTACCAGCCGGATACAGGGAATCACGAATTAAGACACCATTCCAGGCCTCGATTGCTCACAGGGTTCCATCTAAGAAATAGTCATCCAGTTTTCAATATTAACCATGTTTAGAAAAATAAGCCCCAAAACAACATAGTTGAGTCCCATGACCCAAGGTGTGCGTAGGTATTCAGCAAAAGGCGGAACTGTTGGCAAAACAGACAAAGCAACATACTGAAGGTTGCGAGGGATGGGGTCTGGCAGAAGAGAAGATTCTGAGGGGCCCTAAAGGAGAGAAGGTTCTAAGGAGTCCTGCAGGAGAGAAATTTGCTTGATATTTTTTAAACTTGGAATTTGTTTTTCCATGGTGTTAAACATTGTATTCAATATATCTCAAGCTGCAAGAGTTTGGGACCCCTCTTCTTGTCCCCTTCTCTGACATGTATTGATAAAGACTTTTCTCCCTATATTCCAAATGATATAAGAAGGACACATCTGCTGTCCTGCATCCAGGGAGCTATAAGGAGAGGCTGGAGGACAGGTGTCCTTCTACTCCTCAGTCCCAACACTACCTCTGAGATGACCCCTTCTTCTTTCCTGTTGCCCTCAAAGATTTCACTCATTTCTCTTTCTTTTTCAAGGCTCCTACTACCTATATAATTTCTAGAACCCCCACCCCCACCTCTGGGGGTGGCCAAGAAAGAGGGTGAAAGGTCCACACTCAGCAGAAGAGTGCTGGGGTGATAGCCACTTACTGTGTGTCTCAGGCAAGTTCTTCCCTTATCTGTAAAATGTAGGAATCGCAGCCCCTCAAAGGGCTGCTGTCAGGGCCAAAAGAGCTAACACGGGCAAGAACCTGGCACCTGGTGGGAGTTCATGAGCAGGATTTGCTGTTGGAGGGTGTCATCGCAGAGTTACGGTTATATCTGGGAATGCCCAATGTTACATGCACTGCACAGTCTGTGTCCCAGAGCCTCAGTTTACTCTCTTGTAAAAGAGGATGTTAATATCTATGCCCTATGGTTGCCTGGCATTCTACCAAAGCAACAGTGCTCGTCCTTCTTCTGTTAAAATACTTCATTTCTCAATGTTACAGAGAAATCCAATCAATGACAATGCAAGAACATGACTCTAATTCAGGGGAATTAACAGGTTTGCTTGCTTTGTTCTCTCACCCTAAGTTTCCCTGTCTTCCCCCACTCCCCTACACCCATTGTGCCCAACACCCCCTTCCCCCACGGCAACCATCAATTTGTTCTCTGTACTTATGGGTCTATTTCTGCTTTCTGTTTGTTTGTTTGTCTGGCTCCCCTTTTCCACCAACCTTTCTTCTTATGGTTCCAAAGTCTCTCAGGGCTTTCTCAGGACCTTCTCTCCTGTTCCTGAGGGAGAACAGCTCAGGCTTCCTCCTAACTGTGATCTCCACTCTGCTCCAGGGAAAGAGAAAATAAATAAATGTCCTGGGCACCTAGTTTGTGCAGGAGTTTTACAAACATCATCCCATTAAGTATGACAATAATTCTACAAGATAGAGTGTATCCTTTCTAAAGATAGGGAAGCAGAGTCTTTGAGCAGCTAGCAGAACTCCCCAAGAAGTGCTCTGAAGGAAATAAACAAGGTGTATCAGTTGGCTATTGCTGCCTAACGAACAACAATGATTATTATTTATCTCCTGATTCTAGAAGTTGTAGTTTCAACTGGGCTCAGCTGAGCAGTTCTGGTCTCAACCAACCACAGCCAACCTCAGCTGGGGCTGTTCATAGATCTGTGTCCGCAAACAAGTTGAACAAGTTGACCGGGGTTGCCTGTGCACGACGGCCTTCATGCTCACCCACGTGGTCCCCCATTCTCCAGCCGGCCAGCCTGAGTCTGGACACATGGTGAGGATGAGGTCCTAAGAGAGAGTGTAGACATGCGCAAGACCTCTCGAGATCTGGGTTCAGAGCTGGCCATGGCCACTTCTTTCCACATCCTAACGGTCAAAGCAAGTCATAAGTTTAGCCCAGATTCAGGCAATGGGGAAATCAACTCCACCCCTCCATGTGGAGAGCTGCCAAGTCCACTTCAAAGGGTATGGATAAAGGGAGACTATTAGCTGGGGACACCAGGTAGTGACATTTATGTCGAAGTATGAAAAGAAGAGCCATTCCAAGACAAAGGGAGAATCTTCCTCTAGGAAAAAGTTATTATAAAAGATACAAACACTATCACCAAATGTCCATATCCCATACACGGACCTATTAGATAGACATATATCAAACGAAGGACTTAACAGCTGGCACACAGGTGAGCAGCACAGCACAAACACAGCATCAACACGCCCACTCCTTCACCTCCTCCCACCGCCACATGGATGCTGAAAGCCGGAAAGTTTTTCTGGTGGCTGTTATTTTCATGGATTAGTTTTGGTTCCATAAAGAACAATGTCTCTTAAAAGAGTGATGTGAAAGAGAGGAGGAAGCAAAGGTGGTAAACCATTGGTAAATTCTTGATGCGCAGTAAACCATTGGTAAGTTCTTAAAGTGGTCACTGTCTATCACATGAGACAAAGCAAATACCAAGTAATTATCATAAGACAGAATAAGAAAACACCATGAGGTATACATACGTATGTATATACACATGTATGTATAGAAATATACTAGTGTGTGTGTACCTGAACTGGTGCACATGCAGATGAACAATGGAGGACTAAGGGAGTAAAAGAAAAGCAGAGAGAGACCACTCTACTGATGGGCTAAAGAAGCTAAATAGCTATGGAAAGTTGTGTTACAGTTGAGCAATGAGTTGCACATAGGAGATTTTAGGCGAAGGGATGATTTCCTAAGAGTGAATGGCTTGAGGGCTGCTCAGGGGCAGAAAGGGATTGTTTTTAGATTTAGGGAAAAATCAAAGTGAGTAGACGTAGGGAAGTCTTCCAGAGAAAAGGGGACTTCATAGAATATCTGCCCTGGTGAGCTTTTGGAGGAGAAACAGAAGATTATTATGAGCAAGACATTGTAAGAAGAAAAGAAAGACAATTCAAAACTCTGGGTAAAACAAAAGGCTTTGTAAGAAATGAACTGCAGTAACTGTTCACTACTTGGCTCTTCACTGAGCAGCTTTTTTTTTTTTTTTAAGATTTTATTTATTTATTTGATGGACAGCGATCACAAGTAGGCAGAGAGGCAGGCAGAGAGAGTGGGAAGCAGGCTCCCCGATGAGCAGAGGGCCCGATTCGGGGCTCAATCCCAGGACCCTGAGATCATGACCCGAGCCGAAGGCAGAGGCTTAACCCACTGAGCCACCCAGGTGCCTCGCAACTTTAGATCGTCACTATAAATAAACATGGTCTATTAATATTGGTAAAATACTGAATAAGAGCATATCATAAAGATGGTAAAATAAATAAGGCTTTAAATCCTCATCTATTATAGTAAGAAGCATATGAATAATGTCAAAATTGATTATACCAGAACACAGAATTAAAAGAATGATTTAAAACCTTCCAGTACAAAGTCTGGCCCACAAACCAACATCAGCATAACCTGAGGATTAGTTAGAAATGTAGGATCTCATGCCCTGCCCCAGAGCCACTGAGTCAAATTGGCATTTTAAAGATCCCCATGAGCTCTGTGCACTCCGTAAAGTTTGGGAAGCACAGAAATGTTGGTTTGGGGGAATAGGATGGGAAGCCAGGGAAAAACGAACCAGGAATAGGAGTCTCTTGTCTTCAGGCTTCAAAGAATGACTTGACCTTTATGTGGCCACATGCATAGTATTTATTACTTTAATTTTACAGGATTTTAATGGTTAAAATAATAAACACCTGGGTGGTCTCTTTCTCACTTAGGTTTTATTCTCCATCCCAGCTTAGTCTAATCCTGGCCCTGGCCCTCAGTTTCGACTAGGGTGATCCTTCTAAGACATCACAGCCCCACAGCAGGTAACCTCTGGGGACTCGAGCCTCCCTTGCCTTTAGAAGCTCATCAGGCAGATATGGTCCGTCATCTGCCATCTGCAGACTTTGCCATGTAGCATTTGTGTCCACCGACCCTTCTCCTCTGACATCCCTCCCTCCATCAGCCGAAGAAGAAATCACAGACACAACCATGTAAAATACTTCTCGTCTTCTGTTTTCTCCCTGATCAAAGGTTTCTCTGGCAACTTCTCTCTAACCCAGTGGTTGTCAAAGTGTGTTCCCCAGAGCAGGAGCAGCAGCACCCAGACATTTGTTTATGCTGTGGGGGTACATCACACCCACCGAACCAGAAACCATAGGGATGTGTCCCCTAATCTGTGCTCCTGGGAGCTGTCCAGCGGGGTCCTGCCTCTTGCCAAGCTGTCCCCGCTCCATCTTGGGTGTGTTGGCTAATACACCTAAGCTGGGCTTCCTTTTATCTCAATAACCACTTTCACAAAACCTGGAAGCATGACCTCTCCCAAGCCTGTTTTGAAAAATGGCTGGAGCCTCCCCCCTTGAGAGTCTTTTGGGACGATACATAAAACAGAGGGCTGAAGGGATTCTGCCACTCATCCCCCAGCACCCTACTCCTCACCACCCCCATCTTTGGACATGATCTTTAAATCTGCTCCTGGGTCTCAACCACACACACCCATCAGAACCGACTGCAGAGAGGACGGCTCTCCTGCTCCCTTCCTCCTCAGCCCCTCTGCACCCCCTAAGTGCCCTGCTTTCTCAAACCCCCAGACTTTAGCTTTCACCCAGGAAGATGCCTTGTGGAGATAAGTTCCCTTGTGGTTGAGGGTAAGTCAAGAAGCCTGGGCTGCCACTCCCTGTAGTCATCTGGCGCTCCTCTGTGTCTGTCACTGCCGGGGGTGATGAGCCTCTCAGATAACCCCCGCTGGGGGCCACAGACTTACGTCACTTCCTTAGATGGGCAACTGCTGGGCACAAACCCAAATCCTAAGCTACCGGTAGCAAAAAGGTTTCTACGGGATGGAGCCCAAGGAGCCAGCCCTGGGATAGCAAAGTGAGCCTTGGGCGGAACACGAAAAAGCCACATTTCACCCGTTGGCTGAAAATTGCCCTTCTTGTTATAAAGCATCTAGTAGAACGACCTTACTTTTCTTTGTCTTTCATCTTTGCTGTTGCAATCTTTGGGGGCTTCACTCCGTTTTAACTAAAATGTGTGTGGGTGTTGAAGTCACGCTATGGAAAAAAAAAACACAGACAAAGACACACACCACAGGCTTTTTTTTTTCCCTCTGTTTCTCTGCAAGCAGATGCTTTTATGACTTTCTGAAAGAGAGAAAAACTGTCTGTCACTACTTGCTTTTTGCAATATCTCTCCAAAGAAGAGCATTGCTCCTACAAACCCCAAAGAAAAAGACAAATAACCCCAATTTTTAAAACTTGCAAAAGTGTGCAGAGTCCTTTCCCAAAGGAGGGAAGCAAAACATCTTGCAAGGAAGCTCTCTCTAAGTCATCATCAGGGAAATGCACGTGAAACAGCAGTATTTTCACTCTTCAAAAGGCAAATCTCCGTAAGTTTAATATTGAGCACTGGGGAGGGGAGCTCAGCTCTTGTGCTCCCGAGGTTGTGGGAACTAGTTCAGCCATTGCAGCGGATCAGGGAAGGAGGTGTTAACATACGAAGCTCACATCCCTGTGTCTCAGCCATCCCACAACACTGTCTGCTTTAGAGAATATTCATGCGTGCTCTCAAGAGGGTATTGCAACAAAGGCACTTGTGTTGGTGCAAACAGAAAACATTCTCCATGTCCATTAATAAGATAATGATTTTGCAAAGGCTGGTATAGTCATTCTATGGAATACGATGCAGCAGTTAAAAAGAATGAGGTCGGGGCACCTGGGTGGCTCAGTCGGTTAAGCGTCTGTCTTTGGCTCAGGTCATGATCCCAGGGTCCTGGGATCGAGTCCCACATCAGGCTCCCTGCTCATCGGGGAGCCTGCTTCTCCCTCTGCCTGCAGCTCCCCCTGCTCTCGCATACTCTCTCTCTCTCTCTCTCTCTCTCTCTGTCAAATAAACAAAATCTTAAAAAAAAAAAAAAAAAGAACAAGGCATATCTCTATGTATCCACAGGGAGAGATCTCCAGGGTGGGTTTCTGAATGAACAGAAAAAATTCTAGACGACATGTTCAATATAATGGTATTTCTGTTGGAAACAAAACAAAACACCGAAATGACAATTTGTCTAGGAGCATGTGTGTGTTTATCATTGCAGAGAAAGAACTTTCATACCCAAATGACCACACTGCTTTCCTCCAGAAAGAAATTAGGGGGTGGTGGGAGGTGGTCAAGGGAGAAATTCGATTTGTCTATAACCACTGAATATTTTACTAGGAGAGTATATTTAGGACTAAGTCGCATAGTTAAATAATTAATACTAAACATTTTAGATTCTGATAAGTGTTTCTATCTGTTGAAGAGCACAAAAAGTTGTCTTAAATGTACGCTTTGAATTTGTGCAAATATATGATTAGTTCTCTGTAGAAAGTTATTACAAAATCATCCCATTTGTCGAAATCTCTCATCGTTCATCTGATCGTTAAGAACAAAGGTAGGTTCTGTGTGTTCAACCACAAATGCACACGCGCACACACACACATCCCCCATCACTCATCCCGGGCATAGCAATTTCCACCCTATGCCACATTGGGCTAACTTTCAGGATGTCTAAAACCACATCCAAGCACATTTTTCTGATTAGCTGATAACTTTGTTGACAGATTTCCGTGCCACCTGACTGTCGGCTCATAATTTCTGAGCTGCCAGAATCAAGAAGCACCTGACTTGGTAGTGGTGCCCAAGTTTGTGGGTGTAGCCTGACAGCAGGCACCTGGTTTCCTGACCCCAAACCACATGGCTCCCCATGTGGCCTCATGAGCATCTTTGTAACATCCTAGCCCATCCCTCGCACCAGCCTGAGCCGCAGAACGGGCACTGGGGCGATAACGGGAGTCCTAGGTAGTGGCTGGTCTGGCAGAAGTAGCCTCTGGAAGATCTTCATTATAACTTTCTAATGTATGTCCCATTCAGTGAGGCTCATGGAAAGATGTGAAAATTTGGAGGAAGATGTAAAACCGAGCGTCTTGAGTATGTCGGTTGGCATAAGTGCTCTCCATGGGTGGCCCCACTGGGGAAGCCAAATGAGAAGTCTGGAGGAAATGGTTTTAGACAAGAGGTAAGAAGGTGATCTAAATGTTAGCTTGCGTTCTACCGGACTTTTGGGATGACCCAGACACGACCCACAAGGCTTCCCACCCCCTTCCACAGAGGAGGGGCTCATGAATGATATGAACAATCCCAAGCTCAGAGTTGGTCACGTTCCCTTAAAAATGAGAGGTGAAGGGGCCCTGGGTGGCTCAGTGGGTTAAAGCCTCTGCCTTCGGCTCAGGTCACGATCCCAGGGTCCTGGGATCGAGCCCCACATTGGGCTCTCTGCTCAGCAGGGAGCCTGCTTCCTCCTCTCTCTCTGCCTGCCTCACTGCCTACTTGTGATCTCTGTCTGTCAAATACATAAATAAAATCTTTTTTTTTTTTTTAAAGAGAGGTGAAGTACAGGGGGTATGCTCCGTCTTGTAGCTGTGTTCCATCCCAGGCAGGGGAGGACAGAACTCGTGGGCACGGGGTGACATCCAACCACTCCTGCATTACTTGAGACGTGGACAAGTTCCTCCAAGAGAGACACAGAAGCGTAAGGCAATGTGATTTGTAAGCAAAGAGGAGCTTTAGGCAGGTATCAGGCACATGCGGTATCTTCTTTGCCCCTCTTCCAGGAAGGTCTTCATGAAGCTTGAACAATGAAAATGAATTCAAGTTCCCCCTATCCTACAGTCCCATGGTCTGCATGACAGAGGTGCGGCATCAACAGGCTTGGATGCCTGGTGCAGGCCTCGCACGGCAGGACTGACCTTGCCCCTGACCATCAGCTAGACGCCTCCATCCACGAGCACTGCTGGGTTGGCCTGCCAGCGGTCACCTCTGTGACATCCCTTTCTAGTCCTCCCTGCCTGACTGGCCTGATTCAACACACACATGTTTTCTGTAGCGTTTCAACCGGTGTCACACCAGACCTGCCAGCCTGGGGGGATCCTCTGTCTCAGTGGCTCTGTGTGTCTCTGCTCTGGCCAGACAGATTGAGGATGCAGACCTTCAATGGCTCACCCGAGAGGGCTTTTCAAACTGTAATGTGTCCACAAGTCCCCTGGGGATCTTGTTAAAATACAGATTCTGACTTGCCGGGTCTGGATGGAGCCTGAGCGTCTGCATTTCTAACCAGCTTCCGGGTGACGTCCGTGCTGCCGGGCGCGAGGACCACACTTTAAGTAGCACGAAATCAGAGAATGGTCTTATTTCTAATTTCGGGACATGTAGCGAGAAGCCCGGCATCACAGCAGCCACCTGGCAGGGCATAGCTGTCAGGACCCAAATAGACAATGTCCCTAAAGGGTTTTGCAAACTGTGGTGTGCGAGGAAAATGTGGACTATTGCTACTTTATATGATGTAAACTACATACTTACTTTGGATTCAGAGAGGGCTGGATTTCCTCCCTCTCGACACTTATTAAGGGCGGTTTGAACAAGTCACTTGATTTCCTTAAGCTTCGGTGTCCTGAGCTATAAAGTGGGAGGTGATTGTTTAAATAAAAATTGTTTAAATGAAAATGTGTTTGCAGATATTCTGAGTTAACATGTATTTACATATTCCTCTCCTCTGCATTTATCTAAATGAGTAAGAATCTTATCTGTGTGCCTGTGTTTAGCTCACTAAAGATTTCTGCTCAACGCTGGGGATCTGGAACCAGAGGTTGACACAAAAATCCACTCCAAAGCTCTTCAATCAAACAGCTCTGTCAAGGGGCACCTGAGTGGCTCAGTGGGTTAAGCCTCTGCCTTCAGCTCAGGTCATGATCCCGGGGTCATGGGATCCTGGGATCCTGGGGTCCTGGGATCCTGGGGTCCTGGGATCGAGTCTGGCGTCGGGCTCTCTGCTCAGTGGGGAGCCTGCTTCCTCCTCTCTCTCTGCCTGCCTGTCTGCCTACTTGTGATCTCTCTCTCTCTCTCTCTCTCTGTCAAATAAATAAATAAATAAAACAGCTCCGTCAAGAGTCACCTGGTTTTCTTTCTTTTTTTTATTTTTTATTTTTTTATTTTTTTAAATATTTTATTAATTTATTTGACAGACAGAGTTCACAAGGAGGCAGAGAAGCAGGCAGAGAGAGAGAGGAGGAAGCAGGCTCCCTGCTGAGCAGAGAACCCGATGTGGGGCTCGATCCCAGGACCCCGGGATCATGACCTGAGCCGAAGGCAGAGGCTTTAACCCACTGAGCCACCCAGGCGCCCCATCAAGAGTCACCTGGTTTTCTAAGTTTTACAGAGCTTGAGAAACCCAGGATGATTTACGGTTTGCTACCAAGACTCTACGAAGCTATTGGTTTCAACTAAGAATCACCTACCCATGAAATTCAGCAGAAATCTGGGGGATTCCACTGGAGAAAGAAAATTGCTTCACTGCTAATCACCAGAGCTTTCTAGAATTTGGAATCCCACTAAGGCCAGTGTTTATCTTTGGCTAAAATGAGTATTCTAAGTTGGTCTAAAGGGAAACAAAAAAAACTACCCCAAAGATTCTTCAAGCCAGGCTGACAGATGCTCTTAGATGGGCAGATCCCAAGAAAAAGAATTTGAACTGAAGGAACCGAGAGGGGATGGCAGACAATTCTGAAACAAGAATGACCCGTAAGTGCCAGCACTTACTGGCTTTGCTGGCTTTGCACCCTTGCCTTTAATGCACAAGAGGTAGAGACTATTACATTTCCATTTTACAGAAGAGGAAACTGAGGGAAGGAGATGTTTCTCAATAAATGAATTTAAAAGATGAGAACTGTAACTGTCTTAACTTTTATCTGGGCCGTGTAAAATTAAGCCTTTAGCCCGCTTCCTCAGGTCCATTCGTGGTTTGGGGATTGGCTGCCATAGAGACGAACCTTCCATGACACACCCAAGCAGGTGCCCACAGAGTAGAATATCACAGCATGTGACTGGTGACATTGAAACCCGGTAAACGACCCAAGTCCAAAATCAAACTTAATATGTATCCAGACAGTGGAAGGGTGTAGAGTCACAAATATATATTCAAAGAATTTTTAGTGACATGAAAAAGTTCTAAGGTGGGGAACCTGGGTGGCTCAGTCATTTAAGCATCTGCCTGCAGCTCAGGTCATGATCCCAGGGTCCTGAGATTGAGCCCCGCATCGGGCTCCCTGCTCAGCGGGAAGCCTGCTTCTCCCTCTCCCACTCCCCCTGCTTGTATTCCCTCTCTCGCTGTCTCTCTCTCTCTCTCTCTCTGAAATAATAAATAAACTCTTTTAAAAAAAAGTTCTAAGGAGATCATATGCAACAGAGTAGATTATTTTCTCATTCACTTATTTATTCAAAATAGTTGTGGAATACTCGCTCCTCCAGCATAGTGCTGGGAATACAGCTGCCGATTCACGTGGACTTGTCCTCATGGGGCTCACAGTCCAGTAGGTATGGAAAAGCCCCACCTGTCAGCTGTTGTCTTCTCAAGGGAGTAAAGGTGCTATTTCTTTTTCTTCTTCATTCTTAGGTTATTTCCAAATTTCCTCTGTTAAACACGCATGCCTTTTTTTTTTTTTACAGATTCATTGGTATAATTGGCACATAATTGACCATACCTGTTTAAAGTGTGTAGTTGGGTACATGTTGGCATAGCTACACCAGTGAGAGCATCAGCCCAGTGCAGGGTACGAGCGTATCCAGCACTTTCCTTGTGCTCTTTTGGAATGACTTCCACCCCTCACCCGCCTCGCCCTCCCCATTCAACCACCCATCTGCTTTCTGTCACCAGGGTCTGGTTTGCATTTCTAGAATTTTCTATCCACTGAAATCCATGGCATGGACTCTTTTTCGTCTGGCTTCTTTGACTGAGGGTCGTGATCGTGAGATCCATGCAAATTGCTATGTGTGTCAGTCCTTGGACAACATTCAGGCACACGTCATACGCGTCTGCTAATCCATTCAGCAGCTGGGGGACATTTTGTTGGCTTCCATTTTCCATGATGAATGCGCTTCTACACACATGCATGTCTTTCTGCCAACATAGATTTCTTTTTCTCTTGGGTAAACACCTCAGAGTAGCATGGCTGGGTCACATGGTAACTCTATGTTTCATTTTTGGGGAACTGCCAAACCGTTTTCGAGGGACTGTACCATTTTTATATTTTTCTCAGGGGCATGTGAGTTCATCTTTGCTTATTTTTTTAAAATAGTACACAAGAAATAAGTAAATACCGGCAGTTATAGAAAGAAAAAATATTTTAATCCAGAAATCTAGAGAGTAAGTAAAGGTCAAGTTCTCTTTTCTTCCATTCCTTTCCTAGTTCCTCATACATATTTATTATTAAAATTTTGTGTGTGTTCATCCAGAGGCTTTTCTTTGTAGGTGTGGGTGTGTAAACGAAATTCAGTGAGGTCTGTCCTTCTGGCTCTGGCTTCACCCGAGCAACACACAGGGAAGCCCAGAGATCTCTTCTCGCCAGTGCACGAAGCTTTACCTCAACCTTGCCAATTCTTGCAGAGAATCCTACCTCCATAATCGGGATTGGTAGGGGCTGTTTGACATAGTTAGACTTTTATTTCCCCATCCCATGAGCAAGGTGGGTCTCCTCAACATTGTCAATGAACTTGACGTTGTTTCTTCTCCGAACAGAGGGAAGACTTCCCATGAGAATGGAGTCCATTTCTCACGGTTGATCCCGATCTCCTGGCAGCACCACAGGATCGGCTGTCCCCCTGGAGAGTGAGAGAATGTTCCAGAACAACGAAATGGTGGACCATATGTTTCAACAGCTCTGCCACATGTTATGGGCCTGCTTCTCCCAGGTTTGTCGGGGCAGAATCGTCTTCTCCAGTCAGCCATCTGGTCCTGTGCCTGGCAGCGAGGAGGCTCTCTTGAGTTTAGTTGTTCTAAAGGGCAAAAGGGCTTCAACTCTTCAACTTTCAGTTTTGGAGATGAGTAAAATGAGGGGGTTCTTTTTCTCATGACAGCAAATTTACCACATCTGCCCCATGTGGTGAGACATCTCGCTCTTGCTTGAAATAGACAACAGGGTAATCCATGCCTGGTAAGCGCTATAGGTTTTTTTTTTTTTTTTTTTACCGTCTCCTCTGTGGGGTTTTTTCCTCTTCTTTTCCTGCAACAGTCACAATGGTATAAGGGCGACATGAGATGCTCCCTGTTTATCCTCTTTCAGCAATAATGTGGGGCTAAATCATGTACACTTACATAAAATCATGACTGTTTGGTAAGAGAGTGGTACCTCTTCCACTTCCCATTGTATTCTAAGCATGTGTTCAGGTTATTGAATAGAATTCCAAGCGTTAAATTAAATCCAAATCTTAATTGTTAATGACTTCACAATATTTCCGACAAGCGCATATGCTGTAATTTTTCTAACAATTCCCTTACCACTGATCAATTTTTACTAGCAGATGAAGAATTTGAGGAGCACTAAGTTAATACAAGTTATAAAAAAGTCTTAATTGTACCCCATGGGAATTAGGTTCTTGTGGCAGTACTAAAAACTGAGTTAGTTATCAGGTCTTGATTTTTTTTTTTTTTTTTACTTCTCTTCTCATGATTATGCCTTCCTTATTATTTTGAATAAATTTTCATGTTAGTCTTTTTCGTGTTACACTTCAAAGACTTCAATCTTTAGAAAACATTGTAACAGGGACGCCTGGGTGGCTCAGTTGGTTAAGCGGCTGCCTTCGGCTCAGGTCATGATCCCAGCGTCGAGTCCCACATCGGGCTCCTTGCTCGGCAGGGAGCCTGCTTCTCCCTCTGCCTCTGCCTGCCACTCTGTCTGCCTGTGCTCGCTCGCTCGCTCTCCCTCTTTCTCTGACAAATAAATAAATAAAATCTTAAAAAAAAATAAAACATAACAGTTTAAAAAGAAAAAGAAAACGTTGTAACATTTTTTGCTCATTATTTGATAGCAACTTATCATTACACATTACTTGCCAGTCTCAGTGGTTGGTTCCAAGTCTGTGTATTTGTAGGATAAAACAATATGTGTGTAAAGAATAAATTAGAGACGTCATGACATGACCTCCTAAATATTCCAAAATGCATTTCTAATCAATTAGTAATACTGGCCTAAGTAACAAAAAAATAGCACGATCACACCTAAAATTAATAATAATACTCTAATAGCGGATATATATTCAAATTCCCCAAATGTCCCCCTAAAAATCTTCCACAGCCTTTTTGTTCATACCAGGACCTGGTCCCAACCACACATTCCACCTGGTTGCTATATGCCCTCAATGTCCTTTGACCTAGACATTAGTCTCTTTCTTCATGGAATCTTCTTACAGCAGTCAGTGGGCCAGCCTAGAGAGCCTCACCCCCACCCCTGCTTGCTTAACCTGTGGTGTCATTTAGCTTCTTCCTCTCTCCTCTGTATTTCCCAGAAGTTACATTTATGGGCTGATTAGACCCCCGGTACATATTGTTGGCTTTATTGCATCCCAGGGGATTCTGTGACCTCAGAATGTATGATACCAGGAGAACAGGGACTCTCTGGTTGTCCCACCATTTCTGATCCTAGATCAACCACTGGTTAGGGTGATGGCAGTCTGAGCCATCCATTGTACAATGATCTTTTTCTCCCGATGACTGGAACCTCATCATTGTGACATTACTTTGGATCCATAGAAATGCCCAGGTCCCATCAACTATACTCCTCATGTCCTTCACACAAGCTGATAGTCTTCTCTTGGATCTACACTCTCATGGGAATGGCAGGACTATGATTTTCTAAGTCTATCCTTCTACATCTAGTTGGCATCCTTCTGTAAAATAGTTGTGTCTTATCAATGAGAGCTATTAGGTTACCCTGACATAAAGTTCCTACTGGAAAGACATTAAATGTATTTCCCCTTTAATCACATAGTTTCCAAATAAGGAGTCAGTACTAGCTGCCTCAAATGAGTTTCTGCTGGCTTTCTTCTGAGTATCATTACAAACTCATGAATTTTCATATATTCATTGAGTGTGTTTTTATTGAACTATTCTTGGCTCCTGTGATAAGACTATTCTCATCAGAACCCAACCCAGCCCAGACTAAGTTTCAAAACAAGGGTAGTTCCAAATATAACCTTCACATATTCCAAATATAACCTTCACATATTCTGGAAAGAGGAAGCGCTACTTTCTAAGAGAACAGTGGTAAGATAACCTAATAAATTATTGTTATCATTTCTATTCACATGTATATTCTCTCCTTCTTTTTAAGATATGGGAGAGTTCCAAATGTGTACTTGAAGGAGGGTTGCAAGCTTATAACTGTTTTGTTCACTTAGAGACACTCAAATTCAAGAGCTAGTTGACTGACCCATACTTACAGATGCTTCCAAGCCACAATAACCACTAATTTTTTTTTTCTTACTTGCACCCGGTCTAGGGTCTTTCTTTCTGATCTAGCAGATGGTAGAAACAAGAGGATCAGAGCCCACCCTCACCAGGTCATGGCTTCCCCACCACGGTTTGAAAAAGAAACAATGAGGAGGG
Source organism: Mellivora capensis (assembly GCA_004024625.1). Classification (NCBI taxonomy): domain Eukaryota; kingdom Metazoa; phylum Chordata; class Mammalia; order Carnivora; family Mustelidae; genus Mellivora; species Mellivora capensis. The sequence goes on from PISX010000543.1 coordinate 261,088, forward strand.
AGGGACCAAGCGTTGTTGTTGTTTTTGTTAAAATAACTGTTGAGGAGGGTGTTTTGTGGAACCCTTTCTCCTCAACGGCCAGCATGGTCTCCCAAGTCTGCCTTTTCATTTTGTCCTGGGTCACTCCTGGTCCCTTCTCTGGGGAGCAGACTCACCTGAAAAGAAATCAAGCATCCCAGACCCTCACCTTGTGCACGGCCATGCTTTGGTCCCCTTCGGCAGAGGCTGAGACCATCTCCCAGGCTGTTGCTCACATCCCCAGCTGTTCTGAATGGAGGCAACAGAGCCTTCAATTAAGCTGCAGGCTTCCCAATTGGAAGAGCAAAACCTTAGAACCAATTCACACAGCATTAAGACCCACTTTACCTCCCAAGAGTGGAAACTGTATCTGTTTTCCCTACTATGGTGACCCCAGAGCCTTAAGGTATGCCTGACATACATACAGGGTTTCAGTATACATTTGATGAACAGATAAATGAACTTAGCATCCAAAAGTCCATAGCTGGTTGTATATAATTTTATATTCCCATGAAAAATGAGCTTCATGAAACAACGATGATCATAATAACCAGTGGGGAATAAAATGCTTTGTCAGTGGCTTGGTTCCTTGGGCTAGACCTCTGCTGTCCCCAAGACAGGTTCATAATAAATGACATGAATGTCCCTCGCAGCTTTCCACTTCTGTCTTCCTTAGGTAAGAGGTGAGTAAATCCCTCCAGTTAGTTACACTGAGAGGGATAATCAGGGAAACCTAAGAAAGTGGAAGACCTCAAATCGGTTATTTGCTTTAGCTTGTCATAAAATGCCGATCATGTTGCGTTATGGTCCCACCCAGGGTTGTACTCTTCTGTGATTCTGTTCCTTGTATCTACAAAGAAACAGGCAACACACACACACACACACACACACACACACACTCCTGAAGTTGTAGTATATGGTTTTTATCTGAGACTGGCAGCCAGTTAGAAAAACCTTTTAGGAATTGAGCAAATCTGTTTGACTAGCTTATTGCCCCGGAAGAAACAAACACTTAGCAAACCAAATGGCCCTTCTGGGCTTTCTGAGCTTTCGCATTTTTACCAGTGCTCTCGAATTCACTCACGATCTGTCTTCCCTTTTAACATTAAAAATAAATCCTCCCTTGAACTTTTGCCCTTTGAAGGTTTGATCTATGAAGGGTTTTTTTTTTCCTTTTTTGCTTCTTTGCATTCTTTCAGAATAACTGTATTACCCACAAGTGGTATCTATACTGAGATTAAGTGGTTTGGAATAAATGCTCCCCTTGGACTCTCTCTGGTTTCCCAGAAGGGGTGTCAGCCTCTCCAGCCTCGGTACCCTCCTGCGAGGCCAGTGTGCTTGGACCCCGCGCTAAAGAGAGTTACTTTTCTCTCTAAAAATTATCCCCAGTAAAAGACCCGGAAGAAATCCACCCGAAGGAGAGACAAACAGAGAAACAGCATTTATGAGAACAGATGAAAGCTCAGGCTTCCCTGCACCCCGAGGGCCCCCCTGCACCCCGGGAGCTGTGTCTGGCCTTTGTGGTCCATTTCCAAAATTGCTCATGTGTTCCACTTGCTTTGAATATTGCAGAGTGGTTTTTAACAGAGTTGGAGCCCGGCCTGGGGATGTTGCCAAAATCTAAAATAATGAAAGATTAATCCAAGGCACAGAAAACCTTTGCCTACCAAAGAGAACGCCACAGCTCTATAATCAGAAAAGTAGACTATTTACAATCACTAATGTGACTATGTTCCTCACCTATAAAAGGCAGGTATTAAGATAAGATTCTGATAAATTCTCATCCACCATCTGATTTATTTTAGGGTTCCAAAGTTCTTTCCTTTTCCCTTCTGTTCTTCCCCACTAACACACACACACACACTCTCCAATACATTCATGCACAGCATACACACATATTCACAAAAGCATGCATACAAACACATATATGCAACACACACATCCATACACAACACACACACTCATACACATGTAGACACACCCCATACACATTCACATATGACACATACACACACACGTGCAGAAGCATACACACCCATACACTCATACGCACACAGTCACACACACATTCATACACAACACATACACACATCTATAGAGACACACACATACACACACAACATACATACACACACATATATATGCACACACATACACAGACACACCCTTATCTTTCATTCTTGGTGTAATTTCTCAAATAAATTCTTACTTGTAGGTGCAACTTTTTAAATCTACACTGAATCTTTATTTTCTCCTTCTAAAAGAAGAGTGTCTGTTCATCACGCCATGATCCTTGGAGACTCTTGGCACCAGATTCTGTGATTAACATACAATTCATATGACATTCCATTTCAGGTTCCCCAAATTCTTTTCTTCTTTTCAAGTGTTTATTTCAATTCCACTTAGGTAACATACAGGCTAATATTATTTTCAGGTGTGGAATTTAGTGATTTATCACTTTCTTACAACACCCCAGTGCTCATCACAACAAGCGTCCTCACCCCTATAGCCCATTCCCCACCAGCAAGCCTGAGTTTGTTCCCCACGGGAAAGAATCTGTGTTGTGATTTGCCTCTCTTCACCAACCCCCAGCCATGTCCATCTGCTTCGTTTCTTAAATTCCCCATACGAGTGAAATCATATGGTGTTTGTCCTTCTTCCCTTAGCATTATTCTCTCTAGCCCCCACCCAGGTCATTGCAAATGGCAAGATTTCATTCTTTCACACATTCTTATTTCTCAAAAAGGAAGTGAATTTTATTTCAATCCTGCACACTATTTAATAAGTATCCCACGTAATGTTCTTTTTTTAATAATTTATTTATTTATTTGGCAGAGGTCACAAGCAGGCAGAGAGGCAGGCAGAGAGAGAGAGAGGAGAAAGCAGGCTCCCCGCTGAGCAGAGTCCGATGTGGAACTCGACCCCAGGACCCTGGGATCATGACCTGAGCCGAAGGCAGAGGCTTAACCCACTGAGCCACCCAGGTGCCCTCCCACGTAATGTTCTGTGAAAGAACCACATTCATCCATTCATTACCAGTTTTGCCATTTGGGAAGGAGAATTCAGCCCTGTGGTGTCTTGTGTCAGTGCAAGATGAAAGTTTTCATGTAAACCAGGGGCCTGAGTCACACGTCCTTCTGACAGGTGTGAGTGGAGTAAAAAAAAAAAAAAAAAAATTAGACCTGACTTGCAGGTTGATTAAAAAATTAAAAATTCTTTCTGCACAGCATATTCTTCTAAAATACAGGAAGACACCTGAAACTAATATTACACTGTATGTTAACTAACCGGCATTTAAATAAAAATTTAGAAAAATAGCACAGGAAGAGATCAGTTCTCATTTCTGCCCTGCATGTTGAATCAGTCCCAAGAGGCAAGATTCTGCATTTTGTCTTTCATTTTGGTTTTCTGTTAGAGCACTGTTTATTTGTCCCTGCAAATAATCTCTATGAGGAGAAATATTCCCACCTGTGTCCCTGTTTCTCAGAGAGCTTCCTGGCAGCTCATAGCTCATAGTCGGTGGGTTCATCTCAGGGATGACGAAGTCAATCAACCTAGTCTGAAAACCACAATTTACAACTCAGAGTGAACAAACATCGGTGTCTCTAGTAAACATCCCATAGAAAACCGTATTCAACCTCAAGACTCAAATCAACAATTCTTAGAATTATTTTTTTTAATGATAGCATTACAAGAACTCTCTTTGCCTTTTGAGTAAAGACTGACTCACCCTACTGATGGTGCGATAAAAGAGGATTTAACAAAGTTCCCTAGGCTTTTCCTTTGGATCTAAACAAAGGCTCTTTCAAAGAAGTAGTGTCGGTATCCTCGTTCTCTCCAGATTTGGATTTCTTTTTCATTGAGGTGACTTAAAATATATATATATATTTTTTTACTTCTATGGTGTATATATATAGCATACGGGTAGAGTTTACAAAATATGGCGTGTGATGGTGACTTTAACAAAGTATAGGACAGATAGTAGGGATATTAGAAAGTTATCTCCATGGCACAAGGTAAAAATGTAAGCAGGTGTATCCTGTCATTCACCAGTCACTTTGAAGGCTGTCAGCTCCTTGAACTATGAGTTGAGGACACAAGTGACAAGCAGGGGCTGACAAGGAAGGTTCAATGTCATCCTCAGATAGGACAGATGAAACCCGGGGAAGGAGTGGAATGACATACACAGGGAGGGTACAGTGGGCAGACAAAGCCACTGAGGACAGAGGTCCAAGGGACACCGCTAGTCAGAGGTGAGCAGAAGAGGAACCAACCATGCGAGCCAAGCAAGCCAACGGCCATGTCAACAAGGAGGACATGGTTTCACAGTGAAGGCCTCAAAGCCGCCAGATGAGGCATCCGTTTCAGGAAGGAGGGGATCATTTGAGGGTTTGGTGGGAAGTCTGTGTCAGGAGGGAGGAGAGGGGGAAAGCCAGACTAAGGGATAATTGACAGGTGAGGCATGCACAATCAGCAGCACCCCACCCCCCCCCCGCCCCGTAGCACAGCAGTAACCTGAAGGTACAAGTTAGGGCAGCCAACGCTAGGTAAGTTTTGAACAAAGGAAAGGGTGGGTTTTCAGTTGTTTGTCATTGTTTTGGTTTGTTTTTATTTTTTTTTAAGATTTTATTTATTTATTTGACAGAGAGAGAGATCACAAGTAGGCAGAGAGACAGGCAGAGAGAGAGGGGGAAGCAGGCTCCCTGCCTAAGCAGAGAGCCTGATGTGGGGCTCGATCCCAGGACCCTGGGATCATGACCCGAGCTGAAGGCAGAGGCTTTAACCCACTGAGCCACCCAGGCGCCCCTGGTTTGTTTTTAATAGGGAGGAGATGCGAACCTGATTTTCAACAGTGGAAGGGTCAAAGAGAGAGGAAGAGAATGAAGGTATAGGAGCTTACCAAAAAAAAAAAAAAAAAAAACGTGAAGGGATCATTGATGGAGCTGGGTCTCCCTTGGGGAAGCAGAAGGGGCTGGCGGGGGCTATGAGAACAGGATCCTGCTTAGCTTTGGACAGGAGATCCTCCAAGAACCAGTGAAGCCAGGAGAAGTACAGGGGCTTCTAGAAGATAGGATGAAAGCTTAGATTCTCTGTATGGCCGTTGTGAAACTTGACATACATCACCTAAGTATGTCTTCTGTTTCTGGAAAAAAAGCCAACAATAATAAATCGTGACTGATCATCATTGTTCTCAAAGTAAGTTACACCAACACTGAAATACACCCTTCCCATAAAAGATACCCTTCGTAAGGCAGTTAAAAAAAAAAAAAAAAAAGGAAAGGACTCTAATGGTTACAATATTCCCGTAAGATACATCTTTGTATCCAAAGATATACGCCAACTTCTTGTTTCATTTTGCTATCAAATATCTGAATGGGGCCTGCTCAGTGAACCTAATTCAAATCAGACAGAAATTTGACATTCCTTCTCAGAGAGGTCACGGACAAGGTTATGCAACAATCAGCCCAGGGCAAGTAGAGTCCTCCCTTAGGTTCCACCCTCCTCACCTCCAGTGCGGGAGACCCTAGGACTGTTCCGGGGGCCATCTGGAGAAACGGGGAGAAAGCTCACAGTAGAGGGCACCAACCAAAGGGAAAACATCTAAACATTAGCAACAACGTTTGGAGCAAAAAATAAAAAAAGAAAGGGCATGTTCCTTTAGGCGATCTCTATTCGGGGCTCTTGGTGACCTGAAATTTCTGACCTGAGATTGCTGGCTGAAAGGGAAGAGGAAAGAGGCCTGGGCCTTTGAAGGAGGGTGCCCTGGTTGTGGGGAGCGCTAAGACAACGGCAGGAGTGGCAAAGACTGTGTTGGTACGGGCTGCGATCTTATTTCCTCTTTGATCGTTGAATTATACAAGTAATGCCCACATAATCACAAAATCCAAATGACAGGTAAGCAGAGGTCAACCACCCCCCAAACGCCTGTCGTCATGCTATCCCCCTGCCTGCATTGGAGCATAAAAAGGGTATCACTTTACCTTTCTGAGTTTCTCTGTCTTTGCATTTACAAGCAACTGGGCTCCCCCCCCCCATGACTACCCTTCTCCAGCTCGATTTCTTCATTTCGTTGTGTATTGTGGATATCTTTCCATGCCCCTGGCATGGATTCTTCCTCCGGCTTTGTGACAGCTGCAGAAAGATCCCACTTTCCTATAGCACCATTTATATATTTGGTCCCTGGGCCAAAAGAGAAACATTCACACCTACCTCAAGATTGTTACCACATCAAAACCACAGTAAACATCTTCGTACACACGTCTTTGCGCCCTTGTTTTTTCTTAAACACTCAGGAGGGAAGGCAAATCACCGGGTCAAAGGGCGTGTGCATTTTCAGTTTTGATAGTAATTTCCAGTTTTGATAGTAATTTTGTGTGCCCTCTCAAAAAAAAAAAAAAAAGCCATACTATTTTATCCTCCTACGGAAAAGCCTTTTGTTTTAATAGTTTTTTTTTTTTTCCCTCACACCCTAGGCAATACTGAGTGTTAATAATCCCGAAATAGATCCTCACTCATTGATGAAGGAACTCACTTTGAACAGTAATACAGAGACATCGGGAGAGTTTACCCTTCTGGAAAAGCAGGAGGGGAAATCATCTGTTGGGACTGAAGAGGGAGAGATGGAAAAATATTTGAGGATGAGGAAAACTTTAAGGGACAGCCCCTTGGATGAAGAGGGATGGGAGCTGACCCAAAATGTCTAAGCAGCTGTATCGCCCAGAGGACATTGTGTGTGTGGTCGGTGGGGGGGGGGCGGGCAAGGAGCCTAGATGAATTTCACGTTGGAATCACTTGGGTTGGTGTTAACAGTGAGTCAATAGGTGAAAAAAAGAAACTTCTCATGCTTGAGTCATGATTTGGAGCTTTAGAGCTGGGACCGAGAGAAGTAAGTCAAGAAGGAGGGATGAGAGGGCAGAAAAAAGCCGACGGTTGAAAAGATCACAGGTGGTGGGGTGCCTGGGTGGCTCAGTTGGTTAAGCATCTGCCTTTGGCTCAGGTCATGATCCCAGGCTCCTGGGATCGAGTCCCACACTGGGCTCCCTGCTCAACAGGGAGCCTGATTCTCCCTCTCCCTCTACTGCTCCCCCCCAGCTTGTGCTCTCTCACTCTTTCTGTGGAATAAATAAAATCTTTAAAAAAAAAAAAAAGATCACAGATGGGTCATACTTGGGTCTGAGGTGAGGCTGGAGGACAGTGACAGGACTGGAGCTGGTGCTCAGATGGCGGGTGATGATCACAGAGGGACAGTTCTCTGGGCCAGCCACTGGCTCCTAGGAGTTGTGGGAAGCAGAGCAGGTGCTAAGGCGACATCGAGCCAAAGGCCACCAGCCGGCAGCTCACAAAGCAGGACCAGGGACGGCAAGACAGGCTGGAGCCAGATGTCATGGGCCTCAAGGAATGTGCGTGAATGGAGGAATGATCCAGAGGTTGGTGGAAGGTGGTTGATGGGAGACAGGCGGTGGTGAGGTCCGGGAGGCAAAAGCTGGTTGAGGGAGGCCCAGGTCAAGGGGTTGATAGGTGACTGTGGCACACCTGTCCTACCATGGTGTGTGGGTTGGGGGAGGGGTGGTCCAAGGAGGAAGCTCCCTCTTGGATGAGTCATGTTCAAGGGAAAAATCTGCTGCTCTGAGGGCATCAGGTAATGGCACGTGTATTCTATGGGGCACAGAGGAAGCGGGGGAGGGGCAAGAGTTGATTAGGATAGCCAACGAGCACTTTAGGGACCTCGAAATGATTGAATGGGGATCAAGGGGTTTAGGAATCAGGGCATCAGAATTTAGATGGAAGGAAGGGACAGTCCACCTGGAGCTTCCAAGTGAAGGTGTCCTGGTACCCCGCTCTGGCCCTGTTGCCTGGACATGTGAAGTGAGACAGTTGAGACTGTCCATTCTGGA